>CM059429.1:105965288-106135288 GCA_030390025.1 Squalus acanthias | reverse complement strand
GATGAATGATTCTATTAGATACCCGAAAGCGATTTCTGAGCAGACTCAACAGCCAGATAAATCAGATCAAAGGGTCCTTTGTTTTGTAGGTAATTTCCCCAAGGTAGAATATACAGCTGGTGCAACAGAAGCACAACATTTTTCCCTCCTCCACAACCAATTTTGGATTTGTTTTTTTCCCTTCTTTAGGTTCCCTCCGCCCAAGAATGACTGTGCATAGTGTTGGACAGTATCTCGTGCTTACTCAAAGCGCGTCATTGTGAACCATGGAAGGAAGGAGGTTGACTAACAGTTGAATGTTAACATATAGCCGTGGCTCAGTGGGTCGCACGCTCGCCTGAGTCAGAAGGTTGTGGGTTCAAGTCCCACTCCAGAGGCTTGATCACATAATCTAGGCTGACACTCCAGTGCAATGCTGAGGGAGTGCTGCACTGCCGGAGGTGGCGTCTTTCGGATGAGACGTTAAACCGAGGGCCTGTCTGCTCTCTCAGCTGGACATAAAAGATCCCATGGCACTATTTCGAAGAGCAGGGGAGTTCTCCCCGGTGTCCTGATCAATATTTAACCCTCAACCAGCATCTCTATATAAAAAAACTCAGATTATCTGGTCATCATCACATTGCTGTTTGTGGAACCTTGCTGTACGCAATTTGGCTGCTGCATTTCCTACATTACAACAGTGACTACATGTCAAAAGTAATTAATTGGCTGTAAAGCACTTTGGAAGGTCCTGAGGTTATGAAAGGCGCGATATAAATGCGAGTCTTTCTTTTCTTTATAAATTCACGGACTTGTTTAGACTAAAATGGCAAGTCACATCCTCCTTCGTGTTTCCGTCCCAGCAAAGCAACCTCGGAATCCTCTGTTCCATGCTCCTTCCTCATCATGGCAATTGCCAGTTTTTCTCCTCCAACTCTAATCTCAAAAGGATGTTTGTAAAGAACCTTCCTCATTGACCATTCTGGTCTACCATTATGGCCACGATTCGGGCCCTGATTTTAACTCTGGGCGTGGGGTGGGGGGGAAACGGGGCAAGTTCGAAACTCATCCACTGCACCAGAAATCAGATCCAGGTTATTTTAACTCCCGAGTATTATTATAATCTCACGGGTGGGTTTTCCAACCGATGCATTAATTAGCAATATGCATTGTGTACAGTTTTGGTCTCCTTACCTAAGGAAGGATATACTTGCCATAGAGGGAGTGCAACGAATGTTCACCAGACTGATTCCTGGGATGGGGGGATTGTCCTATGAGGAGAGATTGAGTAGACTAGGCCTATATTCTCTAGAGTTTAGAAGAATGAGAGGTGATCTCATTGAAACATACAAAATTCTTCCAGGCTTGACAGGGTAGGTGCAGGGAGGATGTTTCCCCTGGCTGGGGAGTCTAGAACCGGGGGTCACAGTCTCAGAATAAGGGGTCAGCCATTTAGCACTGAGATGAGAAATTTCTTCACTCAGAGGGTAGTGAATCTTTGGAATTCTCTATCCCAGAGGGCTGTGGAGGCTCAGTCATTGAGTATATTCAAGACAGAGATTGATAGATTTTTGAATATTAAGGGAATCAAGGGATATGGGGACAGTTCAGGAAAGTGGAGATGAGGTAGAAGATCAGCCATGATCTTACTGAATGGCAGAGCAGGCTCAAAAGGGCCAAATGGCCTACTCCTGCTCCTATTTCTTATGTTATGATGTTAACAAACTTTAACTAAAGAGTCAAATGTGTCCAACTCAAAAGGGTCCCAAAACTGGGTAAACTTTTAAAAGTTTCCCAATAAACAAAAACACATCCTGCTCTCTTCAGAGCCTCCACTCTTGTGTATGATTAGAAGGGAGTAGGTTTTATTGGCTAGACAGGACACTGACTGGTCAGATGTCCAGCATTAAAATTAATATCCCATAGAACAGTTAAAACAAAACCAAACACTCTTTTCTGCTATCAGTGACATTTTCCAACTTATTATGGCCTTGTACTACAGCTGTGTCCCTATGAAATGAGATAGCTGTCATTACTTATCCTGAGAGTGACATGACTTGTCGATCATTTCTCCTGTCTCACCTCACTGCGATTCCAGTTTGTCCATTGCTGGTGTACTGGTAGAGATTCAATAGCTGAGTTACCATGGGAACCCAAGTGTACATCTTCGTGCATCAACTGTGAAGATACTACAACAGAAATGTCACTTGTAAGTCTACTAAAGTACAGCATGAACAAATGCAGCATTGTGGTTATACAAGTATGTCTAACATACTCAAATTAAAGAAAGGTTATTTGTTCCTGTGAATTTACAAAACCAAGTTGCAGAAAAACTCAATTAAAGCTGCAGTTCTCTGTTGATGGAAACTGGTTTTAGGTGCTCACTGATGCTGAAGTAGCGGCATAACTCAAGTCAGGTTGAAATCAGATGCCCAAGTGCCCAAAGCCGCCTCTTCATTATGTTAATCTCTCAGCAGTTACAATACAACTCCAGTCCATGTGAAAACAGATTTTTTTTTAAATGCTCAGGCGGCATTTGGATTTCCCGCAGTTTATAAACAAAGTATTGAGTCTTTCTAATACCATGGAAAAGTCAACAATGTCACCTGCTATTTCCTAACATTAATAGCCTAAAAAGTGTAATTTTGTCAAACAGGTACCATAGGTGTCCTTTTTACTCCACTAGCTCTGAAATAGCTTGCATTGTTTTTTTTAAGCACCTTGCAGTTTGCATTCAAAACTTGATTAGTAATGCAACTAGCAGCATCTTAGACACTTTATAAGAGATCTCTTTACTGTATGCACCATCAGAAATAGCAGCTTAGTACAATTCGGACAAAATCCCAAAGCATCGCCATTATCGATGTAAAATACAGGCGTACTACAAGGCAGACTGCAACCCTCCAACAGATTAGCTTTTCCTCATGGTGAAAGGAGAACTAACCCGAGAATGGCAAAAATCAGTCCTTTTGTTATATTGCTCACTGATCCGGGATGGTAGAGGAACACTGCAGTCACTAATCTCATACATCTAGACAACCAGCAGGAGAAAATTGCAGGGCTACGGGGAAAAGGGCGGGGGAGCGGGCTCGACAGGCCTCCTTCTGTGCTGTAACCATTCTATGATTCTAGGAAAAGAAAGAAAAATCAAGAGGAATAAGTAACTAAATTAAAAAAGCTAATAAAGGGGAAAGGTAGCAATTGCAAGCAAAGAAGAAAAATTTGGATGAGCTACTCCCTTCTCTACAAGAAACAATAATGAGAAGTCGCACAACACCAGGTTATAGTCCAACAGTTTTATTTGAAATCACGAGCTTTCGGAGCGCTGCTCCTTCGTCAGGTGAAGCATCTCCGCAACAAGAAACAATAGCACTAAGGTGACAAACTTCTGGTCTATGTAGCTCAGCAGTCTGAACTCTGACCACCAGTATTACTATGGTGAGGGGAGGCCTGTTTAGGATTGGGCTAGCGATGCTAAAATCTGGTGACGTGATTACAGCAAAATATAAATGACACTTTCAGGCCTCACTGAGTGTAATCTTATGAGCTCACGCCTACCAACCTATTTCTTTATGTAGAACTGCTTAGTTGTTACATAATCAGCTAATGGGACAACTTATAGGGTTTCTTGACTTCATTTTTTGCATGTTTGGCAATTTACATTCACCAATTTTCTCCCTCCCTCCCCTGAAGGGATTTGCATTTTTGCTTGTGTATAGATCGTTAACAATCGCTCTCTTGTTCTTTGCCCAAGGCACCAGAATTCATGTGTGAGGCTTGATGGTGAGTTTTGGCAGGCTACACAGCCATTGGTGAGAGAAAGAGAAAAAGATCGAGATCGAGATAGACAGGAAGAGAGCACTAGAAACAGAAAAAAAGATCGAAATGGAAAGAGTGAAAGAGAGAGCAAGGTAGAGAAAGAGATGAGAAAAAAAGATAGAAAGAGAAAAAAAAAGTGAGGAGAAAATGGCACCTGATCCTGTCCTTTCAAAGAAAATGCACCGTTTTCATTTGTGCAGTTAGGAAGGTGAATTTATCACACTTGGGAAAAAATATTTGTGCGTGTGTTGGGGGGGGGGGAAGAGAGGAGGTGTGGAAGGAAGTGCCTATACTTCCCCATCTCTTTTCCTGAAGGCACTGACTCGTGCAATTGCACAACAGCCTTCTAGTAGCTCAGCAAAGTGGCTATTTTTCTATGTGAGGGCTTGACAGAGATGATGGGTAAGGGATTAAACTATGCAGGCATCACAGCCACCCGAAATCCTCATGTCCAATGCTTGCGCACTTTCCAGCGGGGGACATTTGGTGACAATCAGGAGTGGGAACTCTGGCTGATTTTCCCCATCCTTAGCCCAGGAGCAGAAAGGCTAATCTTTTCCCCTGCTGCTTCCTCACTGCTGGAAGATTCTAAATGGGAATAAATTACCACTGCACACACCCCTCCCTGTTGTTTCGGTATTGGTGTTCAGAGCTTTGGCTACCAACTTTACACTGACAAGTCAACACCAGAAAATAGTTTGAATGGATTTTCTTCGACTACAAAAACTATGAAATATATTCACTAAAATCAATATCTCCCTCCCCAGCATTATAAATGTGAGAAAATAAAAATATTTTCACTTGAAACAACTGTAACACCACACATGCCTTTATTACTCAGGAGTTATTCAGTCAGCCTGCGCATACTGTGGTGAACTTCATGCTATTACAATGCTGGGCATGTGTGTTTAAACTTTGCACTGTTTTAAAACTCATGCAATGATTCCATTATCCTGTGCTGCCAACAGCGGGGGTGCCACACGTGACAAGAGCTGATTGGAGGATCGGGACTGCAGTGTTGGAGCCCTATTTCTCTGACCCACACTCCCTTCATGAGCAGCTTCCCTCTGGGAGCATAAGATCACCCCCTTTTATTCTGCTTACCTTCGTTCCTCTGCAGATACTCAGGCAGCAGGGTCTCAGGGAGTGTGGCTGGCAATGAATAGCCATTTTTCCTGGCTACAACAAGGTGAAAGGCAGCACAGAACTCGTACAGCGTCAAAGCTCCATCACAATCCACATCAGAGAGCTCCCTGCAGGCATAATGACCGTTAACATCGAAGACAAAAGCCTCTACCTGTATCAGCAACATATAAATCCTCAGGAGGACTTAAGTAGGGTTTCAACATTAAATCCAGAGAAACAACATTTGAATTTTTTCTTAAAACTGCTTTAAACATAACCATGTACCTTAAATTTCAATATTGCTCTTATGGAATATAACATTTAGTATAATTGTTTTATAGGATGCTGTATTGAAAAAAAGTGAAAGGTTTCCCCCCCCCACCAAACTGAAAGAAGTTCAATCATGGTCAGATGTTTTGGGGAGGCGCACTGCAAAAAAAACCCACAAATAAATAAAACATTAGAGCCAGTCAACCAGGCTGTTCTTGCACACTTGCAAGCAGCCAGCTTAGAGAGGGATAGGCAGAGGTCCCTCTCCATTAGAAAATGCAAGGTATCTGGGGGGGGTGGGGGAAGGGAGGTAAACAAAGAAACCTTTATTTCTATACAGAAAACAAGGCCCCGAATCCTCAAAGGGTCACTGGAGAAACATTGACAAGTTCTTGCGTTGAAAGCCACCACAACTGTTTAAACAAGCTATTATTCATTACAGCAAAAACTGTTCCAGGTTTTATTAAATTAAATAAGCAATTTGGTTAAAATAATTTTTGAAATAGTATTAAAGTAGGAATGTTGACTCATTGAATTGGAAACAATGGCTTTTTATTTCTGTTCCGTTCCTGATCTATTAAGTCTGTCATGATATTGTTGCACTTTCTATTCAAAAAACTGTTCAACAAAATATCTTAATTTTCCAAATCATTCTCTACTGAATGGGGAGAATTTGAAACTGAAATATCACCTAGCCTGGAATAAGTCACATACAAATTAATAGGCGAGGATGAAAGAAAGCAGATGGCGTTATTATATAAATAATCTACTCGCGGATATTTTATCTGTGCTCATCACAATCTGCCTATGATTTATCTGCTTTTTCTTTTATGTGATCTGACTTTGATGCAACTTTTTAAATTCAGATTGCATCACTCATTTAATGTGTCTGGATTTCATTACCACTGAACAGGAGAGATACAGTTTGCAGTTAAAAGTGAAACATGATATTGTACCCACATGTCTGGGCACTTGTACACTCTTTTACCTGGAAAAGGGTGTGTGCTACAGGACAACAAAAGTGGAACCACTGTATCAACATAAGGGCTTAAAAAATAAATTTAAAAAAAATTCCCATCACCTATGTTTCTCCCCCTTCCTGTGGATTTTACACTCAGCACCAAGTACATGACTGTCAAAGAATCCACTTTTGGTACAATTATCAGAATGAAGTACTCTTGACGTGGGTTACATGCAAAGTAAATCTCCCTGTACTTGGTCCCAACATGGTTTAAAAATCTCCCTGTACTTGGTCCCAACATGATTTAACTTTAACCTCAAGAGTATACCTATTTAAACAGTGTGACATTACCATTTCTCAAACCAACCGGATGCAATATATTTTCGGCAACTTTATGTTGTGGGTCTACCTACATCTTAAGAACTGGGTTGAGACAGCCCAAACTCATTTCATGCAGTATCCTTAGAGTCAACAGAAGGGAGACCTTCATGCCATTAGTGCAGGTTGGATTAGAACCAGAGTCTCAGGAGGCTCTGGCTTTACTAAGTTAGACAAGTTTTTGCAGTAGAGGAACAAGTAATCTTTATTTATTTCTTCTCGGGATGTGGACAATGCTGGCAAGGCTGCATTTTTATCCCATCCCGATATGCTCCAAGATGATGGTGGTGGGGCTATTTCTTGAACCAGTGCAGTTCTTGTGGTGGTAATGCTCCTACAATGATGTTAGAGAATTCCAGGATTCTCACCCAGTGATCATGAACGAAAGGCAGTAGGTGTCCAAGTTAGGATTACGTGTGCCTTGGAGGTAATGGTGTTCCCACAACATTGCTGCTTTTGTCTTTCTCAGTGTGGAGGATGCAGGACAGGGAGATGCTGCCAAAGTGACCTTGGTGAGTTGCTGCAGTGTATCCTGTGCATCATACAGAGTGCAGCCACAGGTGGTAGAGTGGGTGGATATTGAGTCCAATAAAAATGGCATCGATCATGCAAACTGTGCCGTCCTACATTACAGTAATTGTATTTCAAAAGTAATCCATTGGTTATTAAAGTGCTTGGATTGCTCAGAGACTATAACAAGGCACAACAATGTCAGCTGTTGCTCAGTTGGTAACACTCTCACCTCAGCGTCAGAAGGTTGTGTGTTCGAGTCCCACTCCAGAGACTTGAGCATAAAATCTAGACCGACACTCCAGTGCAGTACCGAGGGAATGCTGCACTGTCGGAGGTGCTGTTTTCGGATGAGACGTTAAACAGGGGCCCTGTCTGCCCTCGCCGGTGGACGTAAAAGATTCCATGGCACTATTTTGAAGAGCAGGGGAGTTCTCCCTGGATTCCTGGCCAATATTTATCCCTCAATCAACATCACTAAAACAGATTATCTGGTTATTATCACATTGCTGATTGTGGGACCTTGCTGTGCGCAAACTGGCTGCCGCATTTCCAACAGCAACTACAATTCAAAAGTAATTCATTGGCTGTAAAGGGCTTTGGGATATCCTGAGGATGTGAAAGGCACTGTATAAATGCAAGTTCTTTCTTTACTTACGCACTAAGCTCAGTTTTTCACCCTTAGGTTCCGCTTTTATAATTGGCAGAAATCTGGGGTACAGTGCGGAGACCAGCAAATCCCTCATTCCTGAAACTGCTCATTGCTGTGAAGGCATGGATAGCTTTATAACAGGAATCATTTATTTAAAAAATGGTCGGGTTCTTTAGCTTCTGGGCATTATTGGATTTTTGTTTGTGTGTGATAACTGTGCAACTTTGAGTAGCTGACAGACATACTCCTGGGGTTACCCATAACATATTACGTGAAGCAGGGTCATAATATCTTTCACCAAGCTTGTTTAGTGCTGTGATAGATTGGGGATAAGAACGATCATTGAATGGACAACAGGTGGAATACAGCAAATGGATGAAAAAGACTTAATTGGCCTGTGTGTGGATATTGCATCAGTGACCAAGGAAGTCATCAAATTGAAACTGCAATCATTGTTCACAAAACTTCTAGACTGAGCACTGACAGAAAAAACAGTAGGAGTGTTGCCGTTGATACTTCTATGCATCAAGACTGATGGGCAACAGGCTGAAGTGAGATACATTCAGTCACTTGGGCAGCACAATGATAGCTGATGGAGAAGTTGAGAAGGGAATGCTGTGCACACCTGGAAAAATAAATAACTTCAAAAAAAATATCTGGAGCAGTCAGACTAGCACTGTTAAAATCAAAAGTAAGATGTACAGCAGCAGAACGGTCAAATTGCTCTGTGGTATGGAGACATGGGAGCCATAAAGATGACTGAGGAAGAGAGATGACGTGTGAACAGTTTCTGCTACGGCGGTCAGACACAAATCTAAGAATTGAACCAGAAAGCGAGGCTTTGATTACAGAGATCACCAACAAAGAACAAGCCTGACACACACCAACAACATTGCCAGGAGTGGAGCGAGATAACTTGCACATAGATTCAGAATGAACAGCAGCAGGATAAGTTTTCAAAAATAACCTCAAAAGGTCACATCTTGGCCTATTTTAGTGAGGTCACCGAACTCAACCGAGAGCACAGATAAAATCTAGGATATCTGCTGGTCTGTATAGCTCAGCCCAGCACACTGGCCCGGAATTTGCGGTCGGGACGATGGCGAACTGGCACCTTTGAATTCCACCTTTGAAACTGACCGCAACTTCGAGATTTGGCGCATGCGGAAATCCCGAAGTTGCGGTCGGTCATTGACATCGCCAAAACAGGCTGTGCACCACCACACCCATCCCCCCCCCCCCGCCTCCACCCGACCCCACAGTGCCGGCAATCTGTGTAATTAGCCCAATCACTGAAACTGACAAAAACGTCGGCTCTTCTGCAGTAAGTGCGCTGTTAAACCCCCCACTAAAAGTTAGACCCAAAGGGATTAGGTGTAACTGGGATTTTGACAGCATCATTACTACTAAACAAATGTTAAGGGCCTGGAAAACTAATTTTAATTTTGTGCAGTATGAAATTTGTACATTTTAATAAAAAATTAAAATTAAGAAAGTCTCTGGTGGGCGTAGTCTACAGGCCCCCGAACAGTAGCAATACTGTTGGACAGAGTATAAATCAACAAATAATAGAGACCTGTAAAAAAGGTACGGTAATAATCATGGGTGATTTAAATCTCCATATTGATTGGACAAATCAAATTGGCCATGGTAGCCTTGAGGAGGAGTTCATAGAGTGCATCCGGGATGGTTTCCTAGAACAGTATGTAATGGAACCGACCAGGGAGCAGGCTATCTTGGATCTGGTACTGTGTAAAGAGACAAAATTAATAAATCATCTCATAGTAAAGGATCCTCTAGGAGAAAGAGTGATCATAGCATGGTTGAATTTCAAATTCAGTTGGAGGGTGAGAAAGTTGTATCTCAAACCAGTGTCCTGATCTTAAACAAAGGCAATTAAAATGGCATGAGGGCAGAACTGGCTAAAGTGGACTGGAAAAATAAATTAAAGGGTAAGACAGTTGAAATGCAGTGGCGAACATTTAAGGAGATATCTCATAACTCAACAAAAATATATTCTAGTGAGAAAGAAAGATTTTAAGAGAAGGGAGCACCATCCGTGGCTAACTAAGGAAGTAAAGGATTGAAAACAAAGACATACAATGTTGCCAAGATTGGTAGGAGACCAGAGGATTGGGAAATTTTTAAAAACCAGCAAAGGATGACTAAAAAAATAAAGACAGAGAAGATGAATTATGAGAGTAAACTGGCAAGAAACATTAAAACAGATAGCAAGAGCTTCTACAGGTATATAAAAAGGAAGAGGGTAGCTAAAGTAAACGTTGGTCCCTTAGAGGATGAGATTGGGGAATTAATAATGGGGAACGGGGAAATGGCAGAGACTCTGAACAAATATTTTGTATCTGTCTTTACGGTAGAAGACACCAACAACATCCCAATAATGGATAATCAAGGGGCCACAGGGAGTGGGGAACTAAAGACAATCACTATCACTAAGGAAATAGTACTTGGTAAAATAATGGGACTAAAAGATGACAAGTCCCCTGGACCATTTGGCCTGCATCCCAGGGTCTTAAAAGAAGTGGCTGCAGAGATAGTGGATGCATTGGTTGCAATATACCAAAATTCCCTGGACTCTGGAGAGGTCCCAGCGGATTGGAAAACTGCAAATGTAACACCCCTATTTAAGAAAGGAGGGAGACAGAAAGCAGGAAACTATAGACCAGTTAGCCTAACATCTGTCGTTGGGAAAATGCTGGAGTCCTTCATTAAGGAAGCAGTAGCAGGGCATTTGGAAAATCATAATGCAGTCAAGCAGAATCAGCATGGTTTTATGAAAGGGAAATCATGTTTAACAAATTTGCTGGAGTTCTTTGAGGAGGTAACGAGCAGGGTGGGCAAAGGTGAACCAGTGGATGTGGTGTATTTGGATTTCCAGAAGGCATTCGATAAGGTGCCACATAAAAGGTTATTGCATAAGATAAGAGCTCACGGAATTGGGGGCAATATATTAGCATGGATAGTGAATTGGCTAACTAACAGAAAGCAGAGAGTCGGGATAAATGGGTCATTTTCCGGTTGGCAAAAGGTAACTAGTGGGGTGCCACAAGGATTCGTGCTCGGGCCTCAACTATTTACAATCTACATTAATGACTTGGATGAAGGGACCGAGTGTAATGTAGCCAAGTTTGTGGATGATACAAAGATGGGTGGGAAAGCAAGTCCTACTACAACCGTACAGGGTATTGGTGAGACCACACCTGGAGTACTGCGTACAGTTTTGGTCTCCTTATTTAAGGAAGGATATACTTGCATTGGAGGCAGTTCAGAGACGATTCACTAGGTTAATTCCAGAGATGAGGGGGTTGACTGGAGGAAAGGTTGAGCAGGCTGGGCCTATACTCATTGGAATTTAGAAGAATGAGGGGTGATCTTATTGAAACATAAGATACTGAGGGGGCTCGACAAGGTAGATGCAGAGAGGATGTTTCCCCTTGTGGGGAAATCTAGAACGCGGGGGCATAGTTTTAGAATAAAGGGTCGCCCTTTTAGAACTGAGATGAGGAGGAATTTCTTCTCTGAGGGTCGTAAATCTGTGGAATTCTCTGCCCCAGAGAGTTGCGGAGGCTGGGTCATTAAATACATTTAAGGTGGAGGTAGACAGATTTTTGCAAGATAAGGATGTGAAGGGTTATGGGGAGCAGGTGGGGAAGTGGCTTTGAGCCCAAGATCAGCCATGATCTTATTGAATGGCGGAGCAGGCTCGAGGGGTCAAGTGGCCTAATCCTGCTCCTATTTCTTATGTTATGTAAACGTTAAAAAAAGTTTGTCCATCTTTATTTCAGATTTACGTTTTCCCCATCGGAGACACTCGGGGGAATTTTGCCAGCCCTGGGGAGGCGGGACTGCCGGGAAAATGGCAGAAACTGGGAGCGCGTACCGACCCCGCTCCCAACTCGCCTCCGTGCCACCTCCCCAGGAGGCGGGTCCCCGAGTCGCACAGGGACCCGTCTCCTCGAGGCGGGAAGGGGATCAGAGCCAATTAACTGCCTGTTAACAGGTAGTTAACAGGCAGTTTTGAGGCTTTTCCCTATTTTACGCCTGCAAGTGCGGGCTTCCCGACGGCTGCGAACCTCGCCAGGGTCAGCGAGGCGAGTAGTGGGTCTGTGGGGGTGAGGGGGGTCGAAATGTCAACTGTAGAGGTGAGTGATGGGTGCAAGTGTGGACAGGTAAGTATGAGAGGTGAGTGTAAAGTGTTGGAAACAGTTTCCTTACCTTTGCGGCTCCAAAGATGCCTCATCACAACGGCAGAGATGACAGAATGGCTGCTGCATTCTCAGATGCAGCAGCCATCTGCTTTCTGCTGAGGAGAGAGGTCTTGGTGAGTTTGTGTGCAAGGACTCACCTTAGAACAGAGATTGTCAGTGTTTGACAGCTTCATCTGTCAAAAAATTTGCGACAGATGAAGCATCATCCGCTGACGTCATCTGTCACCGGCTTTCCTTTAATTGGCCGGTAAGCCCGCAGGGCTGGCTTAACAAGGCCAATCAAGGGAAAATAGCGTTGGTTGGTCAGACGTCACTGGGGCGGGACTGAAACCCGGAAACCAGAAGTCCCGCCTCCAGCACGTCTCCATTGAGAAAATCCAGCCCTCAATCTTTGTTTTGCTCTCTAACATTTTTAAAGAGTTAGAATTTTAAGAGCCTACCCACTTCCTTGTTCGCTGTCTGTGGGAATTCTTCTCGATTGGCTGCTTAGGCAGCCTGTTGACATCACCGCAGTTCGTACAAAGGGATCCCCATTAAGTTCCGTTGATTTGAATTGAAGGTTGGAAAATCCAAAGTTCTCAACACAGGGATCGCGAGATCCTTGTGCGAAGCGTACTTAGAGGCCAGCAGCAAACGCCTTCACTTCACTACTGACCGCAAATTCCGGGCCAATAGCCTGCAGAGCCAGTGGAGAAAATCCACTTATAATTTCTACTTTGCGTGATTTACATTTTTCCTGCTTGCAAGGGTGCGATTATCAGCATCTATGTAGACAGTTACCACACGATAACCTTGCAACTATTTAAATTGCAAATGGCTTAGGAGACAATCTCACTTTCCAAATGCCACAAAATCATGGAGTACAGGTAAGGTCAGTGGCAGATTGGCAAGAACGTGGAATTTGCATCATGCTGACCCTCAAAATAAAATTATTAAACCATTTTCTTTTACCTTGGTGGCAGCATCACAATACTCATCGACAACATAAACATAAATACAGTGTCTGAAATATGCAAGTGGATTTTTCTCCACTGGCTCTGCAGGTTAATGTGTTGAACTGCGCTATACAGACCAGCAAAGATCCTAGATTTGATCTGTGCTCTAGGTTGAGTTAGGCGACCCCACTAAAACTGGCCTAAATGTGCTCACCCCAGGCCAGAGGAAAAAAAAAATCAACTATCTTATCACTGTGCTTTGATTTTAATACTGATAATCAAATATGAAGGTACTGTATAAAAGTGGTGAACTGCAGGGTATCGGAATGTGCTTTGAATAAGCTATTCGCATACCATGATTTATCATTTAAATCAGAGGAATTCTGAGATTAGTTTACTGCAGATATAGGATTAACTGATTTCCTTCATTTGTACGGATAGAATTTACTTTACCTAGGTGAACGACGGGACCAGCAGTCTATCTCCTTAACCAATGAAATTTAAGGAGAGAAATAAACAGAGCGAAGGTCAGAGAAGGAAATAGGACGAATTAGAGTTAAATTAGATACAGAAAGAGAAAGAGAGAAAAGATTGGATTGATTGTGAGAGAGAGAGAGAGAGAGAGAGAGAGAGAGAGAAAAGACACAGAAAAGAAACACAAGAAACAAATTAAAAAATTTTATATTTAAAAAACCTCTAGGAACAATTTACTACCTGCAGGAGTGAGACTCCACAGTTTTAATTGTACCCTTTCTGGGCCTCCAATGTTGAGTGGCACGTCAGGACAATAAATCACATTAACAGGATCCTTATGACATGAAATACCAGCCCAAAATGGCGGCGGAGAGATTCGTTCGTACTTGTGGTGCAAATCCAGCAATTTCTTGAAACTCAGGTGGACGGCGAGCACCCGTGTTTACGAGTCAAACGGAGGAGTGGCTCAAATCACCCAGCAAATTGTGGCGATTTGCAACCACGGGGTAAAGCTCTTCCTCGCCACAATTTGCTGGGATTTTTTTTTTTCTTTTTTTTACACATTAATGATGGCAGATGTCATTAACTCGCCAATATTTTCCCAGCAAATTCTGGGCCCACGACTCCCATCTGTGAAAAGATACCCAAGCACTGACTGCAGCTTCAAGACAGGAGGCATGGTAAGAATTTACCAGATTCAGTCAACCATAGTAAAAACCACATCGATTTGAGCACCTTTACACAGTGACTCGTTGCTGTACTGTTGATCATTGTGCCAGACTGTAGGCAAAAAGGAAATAAATAAAACTTACCAGATATGAGAAAGTTCTCGGATCGGAAGTTTTGATTTTGTAAAGAGGTCCTTAGCAACAGAACCTGTAACAAGACCTGGATTAATTAGTGATTAAAATTGTGTGAATATGAAAGTGTAGAAATTATTTTCTGAACCCGTTAATTTCTGAAGGTTATATGCTGTAGAATTGTTTACTTTCTTTCAGCCCTAGGACATGGCGCAGGTTACCCCAAGCTCAGCATCGTAGTACAGACTGGAATCTGGGTCTGGGTCTGGATCCTGCTCACATGGATGGGATGCATTTGAATTCTCTCTTTTCTGCCGGCTGCAAGTCTCCCAAGTGAAATGGGTTTGGGCATTTTCCGTCCATTCCCTCATGGGTCTGAATTCATGACACAAATCTGCCGATAATTTGGCACAAGTTGAAACCTACGTTCTGTGAGGATGGCTGTTGGCAGCAACAGCAAACTTCACAATGCTTCACGAGGGGAGTTCTTCTGAGGATAGGTTCAAGCACATTATTGGGGCCAGTGTAGGGAGAGAATTAGCGGCAATGTTCCCTTTAAAAGCTGGCGCTGCCCGGCCGCGCGGGACCTCCGGGGCGCTGCCCGGCCGCGCGGGACCTCCGGGGCGCTGCCCGGCCGCGCGGGACCTCCGGGGCGCTGCCCGGCCGCGCGGGACCTCCGGGGCGCTGCCCGGCCGCGCGGGACCTCCGGGGCGCTGCCCGGCCGCGCGGGACCTCCGGGGCGCTGCCCGGCCGCGCGGGACCTCCGGGGCGCTGCCCGGCCGCGCGGGACCTCCGGGGCGCTGCCCGGCCGCGCGGGACCTCCGGGGCGCTGCCCGGCCGCGCGGGACCTCCGGGGCGCTGCCCGGCCGCGCGGGACCTCCGGGGCGCTGCCCGGCCGCGCGGGACCTCCGGGGCGCTGCCCGGCCGCGCGGGACCTCCGGGGCGCTGCCCGGCCGCGCAGTTTAAGAGGAAACATTGCTTAGGGAGGTGAAATTTAACTTCAAATTCAACATTATGCACTCCGCTCGGTTTTCCTTTCCATTGACTTTATCGACAGCTACAAAATATAAAGAAATGATCACCTTTTCATGACATATCAGCTTTTTTTTTTTAATAGGATATTTATGCTTTGAATAAAGTGTTTTTACCAGAAATGAGGTTTTTCATATCAGGCTGCAGCGTTTTAAACTGGTTGAAGTAGTACTCTCGCTGTTCCTCGGTTATCCTCCAGGGGTCATCTATGTAGTCTGAAGGGCCCTCCTGTGGTTCTGGGTCTGCTGGTTGTACAGATGTTAGCTTCTGTAAAGAGCAGAAAGACATTGATTCACTCCTACAGCAAATTATGGCTCAAACGGCATCTGCCATTAGTTAGACTTGCCCTTGCACGTTTAAGTTTTATTATTTTTTGCGTGGCAAGTTGCTGAAAGTGTGAGCTGATAACGGCGCAGCGAGGGGAAAACGGGCCTCTGGGACCTCAGTTAACAGGACAAGCAACTGTGTATCTCCTTAACCAATCAGATTGAAAGTGTGAATTAGAGTGGGTGAATTCAATGTCAAATCAGGTACAGAAAGAGAAATAAAGAAAGAGGGGGAAAGAAAGATTGGATTGAGCGAGAGAGAGAAAAAAGAGACAGAGGAAAAGCTTAAAAAAACCTAGAATTTAAAATTTTACTTTTTAAATCTTCAACAACTAAAATCTGAAGCAATGAGACTTCACACTTGTAATGGTTAATTTTCAGTGCCAGGGGTTCACTGGCAGTAATTAACACTCGTCACTAAAAGGGTACTCAGATTGAAATGACAAGACTTAACTTCCTGTGGTGAGTTTAGTCCGTATCTACTGCGCAAATACAGCAGCTTCCTGCTGTTCAATGCATTGCAATGGGGAGCCAGGCAGCAAGATGCTGTGTTCGCGGAGCTAACGGCGGAGCGACAACTCTGACAGCAGCTTTTGGATTTCCGCGTTTAATCGTGCATCTGCCCCTCGCCTGAAGTTGCTGTGCCATTTACGCATAAATAACAGCGAGCGCCATTAGCCTCACCGTTATTTTGACTGCAAACTCTAGCCCACTAAATTTAAAAGTGAAGTCCAAATAAAAGAGAATGTTTAAAAAATTTTAATACAGCAAATATTCATCAACTCAGTGCCTTGCTGCAAGATAGCTATGGGGAGGGGGGGGGCCGAGAAGAGGGAGAAACTGTTGCTGATTTAAAGTTTATTCAAACAGAAATGTTTGCCCAAGATGAATAAAAAACAAACACTTACTGGTAACTCGTGAATCAGTCAAAGTTGGGCCAAGATTCAGGTATTTATAAAAAAAATATCTTGGCCTTGGTCGGCATGTTTTGGATCGGTGCCTCCTTTTCAAAATGATATTTTTAGGGGAGCAACACAACAACAACAACAACTTGTATTTATATAGCGCCTTTAACGTAGTAAAATGTCCCAAGGTGCTTCACAGGAGTATTAGAAGACAAAAAATTTGACAGTGGTATGTTGAGTGCTGGAGTGATAACGATCAGTGCCATGGAGTGGCCTTGGACACAAGTTAGAGCTCCACCCCAGGGGGTTGCTAGTCTGTCATATTTAGTAGAGAGAGGCATCAAGTGGACACTGCAGCATCTTCTGGAAAGCAGAAGGGGCTGGTCACTGCTGTTAATAGTCTGGCTCCTCCCGACAACTGGACACAGTGTTCACTCGTAGCAGCTTGGGGCCAGGCCATATGCTCAAGCTCTTGGCTTGAGAAGCACCAGGTAAGGCGGTTAATGGAAGGAATTACTTTATAGGAGAAAGCTTACTCCTAGAACTAATGAGAAGTCGCACAACACCAGGTTATAGTCCAACAGTTTTATTTGAAATTACGAGCTTTCGGAGCTCTGCTCCTTCTTCAGGTACAGTGAGGGAATATAAATCGATTACACAGTACATACGGTGTAATCGATTTATATTCCCTCACTGTACCTGAAGAAGGAGCAGAGCTCCGAAAGCTCATAATTTCAAATAAAACTGTTGGACTATAACCTGGTGTTGTGCGACTTCTCATTTTTGTCCACCCCAGTCCGCATCTAGAAATAATGAGCAGCGCAGCACGAAGGGACAATTCTTCACTCTGTGCTCTGATTGTGGATGCAGGATGATATGGAAATGGTAACATAAGTCTGTTTTTTGGATGTTTCACCTGCTAAAGGGGAGTGACCGACATACTTGTGTAATTTTTTTCCATTCATTTCATTCCTTTTTTTTCCCCCCCATTCATTTTTTTATTTTTACACTTCATCTAGAGCCATCTTTTGTTTCTTAACTTGTCCCATTACCATCTCCTTTTGCCTTGCACCATCTCTTAATCTCTCCTGCCTTCCATCCTATCACAGACTTTCCCTTTTGTTCTTTTCTCCCCTCCCCCCTTTCCCTGCCCCTACACTTGCTTAAAAACCTGTTCCATCTCCAGCTTTTTCCAGTTCTGACAAAGGGTCATCGACCTGAAACGTTAACTCTGTTTCTCTCTCCACAGATGCTGCCTGACCTGCTGAGTACTTCCGTTTTTATTTCAGATTTCCAGCATCCGCAGTATTTTGCTTTTATACTTGTGTAATTGCTTTCTTTTAAACATCTCATTTCCCTGGTATCTGGAGTATGGGATTTCTTCAAGCATGTTCCCTCATGATATAGTGCAACATACCCAGTCAGGCAGGCCGGCTGGCGTTTTACATTCCCTCTCCCACTCCACCCCCATTCCATTTTAGATGATTGATAATTACATTTATTTTCTGTGTACGTAGGGAGAGGGGAGGGAGGGAGAGAAATAGCCTGAAGTAAAAATCCATCCACACGTTTATGATAGTGCTCATTGCTCTGAAACAGTCAATGGTGCATTTTCACTCCATATGGACAGCATCACATTGCTTTATTTCTGCTTTCAAGATAGCGTAATAGTGACAGTAAATGGGATGGGCAGCAACGCCCAGATCCCATAAACAACTATAAAAAAAAATGGCCTCAGGTTCTGCACGTTATTTGTAGCGTTAGCTGTAATTTTATTTTGTAACCTAGTGCTTTGCATAATGTATCCCACATGAGCCCATTAATTCTTATTGTGAAACCAGTGCAGATAATAGTCAGCAGTCAAAGAGAAATGCAGCTGGTATCTCACAAACACAGCTGCACGCTGGGCTGGGCAGGCAATTCAGTTTGTTTAGCATACTAAAGTGGTTATAAAAAAGGTCTAATGAAGTACTGGGCTGCAGCGCAAATGCATAAAACAAATCGAAACCGATTTCAGTTTAACCCTCTACAACTCATGGGTTATATGCAATTTTTGGGCACTCCACTGTAAATGGGTTTTGTCGCATTGGAGATGGTTCAGAGAAAAGCTCTGGACCCCAACACCGGCATCTCCAAGGCCTTGAGCATCATGAACTCTTGAGTGAACGATATTTTTGAGCGCTTCGTGGGTGAAGCTTCCCGCCTGGCCCATTACAACAAGCGCTCGACCATCAGCTCCCGGGAGTCCCAGACTGTCATGCGGATGCCCAAGGGAGCTGGCCATGTTGGAAGGGACAAATACTGTGCTCCAGCTCCAACTAAAACTCCACCATGTACTGAAAAAAAAAACTTGAAAGGGAGACTCCCAGAATTACATTTGTTTTCATAGCATAAAACAAGATTGAGGGGGGAAATGATGGCAAGCATTGATAATGGAGATGTATGCAGGTCAGTCAGCTTGCACTGAGAGCACAAAAGTAGGGGTCAGGTTGTGCAAAATTGCATCGCCTCCAGTGATGCTGAAGGTTTTTATTAAAGCTCTCTCTTGCTCTTTTCAGCCCTTCCCCCCAGCATTAATGTAATGCCGATTCATCAGCTTCAAAATACATAGTTCAGTAAATATCTGTTTATGGACAGGACTCGAGCAGGCAGAAAACCGCTCCCTTCTTCAACAGTAAATGTTCGCTTCACCCCATCACATGAATATTTATACGATGCTGGCTTTTTAATTTGCTAACATCTCCCTGCAGATACACTTGGTTTGATGAAACCCTGGATTTAGCTGGTCCTCAGTGGTTTATTCTTGAAAAATTCATACGGTTAGGAGTTTTTGGGGCCAAATTTATTCTTACCCGACCATAAAATGAATAAGGAAGCGAAGGCTTGGATACATAGTTCCCATGGGTTTGTCCATCTGGATGTGCAACAGGGCCCGCTGTTGGGCTTCCTTCATGAGTGACTGCAACACAAAAATAAGTGTGAGCAATTCAAACTGAAATTTGTAGGTGTACAGTGCAGTTACAGCAAGTTACCATAAATTTAGTGGCTCAAACACTAATCCTTCGAGACTGTGTAATCTTATACCCCTGAATTGATCAGGGCCATTGTACAAGTAGGTGTACAACACAAGTTAATACATGCAATTCTTCTTGGTCAAAGATAATTGAATTGTGATTCACAATTTATGAATAATGTGGGACTGTGCTTGGAATTTTGACATGTAAAGATAAAACAATAAGCAAGAGTCAAGCACAAGAACCAGCCATTTGGCCCACTGTAGCTGAACACTATTCCCCCAACTAAGGTTGGGGGGGTGGGGTGATGGCAATGGTCTTGCCAGCAACATTAATTCACCTTGGAGTCGTCCTTCTGTGGCTGGTTTGAGCTACATATACACTATATTCTAGAGTACAGTTGTGGTTTTTACCTACAGGAAGGGGGATCCTAATGAGCCTGAAGACTACTGATATCAGTACAAGATTAACATCAAGGTTTAACATCCGAAAGATGTGGCCTCAGTACTGCATGAAGTGTCAGCCTAGCTTGTGTGCTCAAATATCTAGAATCTGAATTGAACCCACAACCTTCTGATCCAAAAGACAAGAGTACGACCACTGAGCCATGGCCGACACCTACATCAAAGTGCCTGGCACAGCGTAAACTGGTCAGTTTTGGTCTTCCCATCATACTGAAGGCAGTTCTCTAACTTACAGCGGATGAGGAAACCAAGTCCTGTGAAGACAGTGACAGAAGGCCAGATGCAAGATCATGTGCTCATATATCCAGGGCCGTGTGGCCACTAAGTGGTGGAATCACTGTTCTATGGGGCATGGCGTGTGTCCATATTGAGGTCAGGAGAATGGTGGCTTTACACTCATTTTATAGCAGGTAGTGCTACTCACTTTACCACTCATGAGCTGTCCACCTAGCAAGGGCTCAAACCCAAATTTGTCAGCTGTCTAATGATCAGCTAGTGATTATCCTCCTTGGAGAGGGGTGGGAGACAAGGCAAGAGGTGTCTTTGAGGATCAAAGATCACAAACCCGGTGATGGAAGTTTGGAACCAAGTCAACCCTCCGTGGTAGACTCAGGAATCTGGTAACTGAAACGGGCAGGTCGGCAGTACTCCAGGCATTGTAGATGACCTGCTAGAAAGCCTGGTTCACTAATGGAGCCTGGAAGCATGGACTCTTTGAGCGCTACGATTCTTCACACGAGGTTCCTTGCAAGCCATTGCCCTAATGGAAAGGGTGGTCTTAGCTGAACAAGTAGCAGGAAGCTTACTAGCTTTTTGTATTGGTAGATTGCATGGTTTTAACTAGACCCGAAGCACTGGCACTCCATCCATCATCCAATTCCTCTGGACTTAACTACGTGGGGTATGTCCCTTTGGCGAGAGAGCACACACTCCACATCAGGGAAACAGAAATTGTGTGGGGGGGATTTCTCAGTTGCACGGTGACAGATTTCCATATGTGTCAAACAAACAGCTGACCAAAAGCAATTGTCCTCTAACTGTCCCACCTGAACATCCAACTCTATTTTAACTAACCAAGATAAACAACATGGACCGATTGGCCGGTTTGTAATTTCTACGTAATCTTCAAGATTTATGTCTCTTCCTAGAAAATTTGTCACTCTGTCAGAAGTTCTTCCTGATTTATTTTTGCACTAATTTCTACTTATACCGGCTGGTCCTACTTTCATAGCTTACTTTGAAGACTGGGTTTACCTTATCTATAGCATTTAATATTGATTTCCAATTATGTTGCTCATGGTGAGTCAGAAGATATGCTATGGGTATACGAACAAAAAAAAAAAAAAAAAAAATCTAATAATAGGATCTGGAGAGGGAGCTTACTCAAAATTCAATAAATATAGGGTGCAATGGTGGCAGAACTGACGACCACATTGTGTAACCACTACTTGCAGTTCATCAAAGGAGAAATTGGAGGGTGAATTTTCGAACAGGGAACCACAATCGAAGAGAGCGCACGTCAGATAATTGGCGCTACAGTATTGCAGCCTTATCCGACCCGTGCTCCCTTCCAGGACTATTCCCTGTTGGGGATCTAGATTAAACTTACCCTATGGATTAAAAGCACTCAAATTTTGTATAATACAGAACCACTCGAGCAACAAATCTCAGTGTAACGAGTTGTACAGTGTTTTACAGTCTTTTGATTTGACACATCTTCATGTGATTTTCAGACAGGTCATTCAAGGTATCTGGCTCAGATCAAAGATTCAGGCCAGCCAAGAGGTGATGGTTTTGATCAACAACTAAGATGTGAGAAGAAGCAAGGCCAAAGATTATCTGACACCCTCTCGACAGACAACTCTGTAGCTCGTCTCCCAATTGCACAGTTATATTGAGCGACTTGTGCTTAGATCAAGAGTGCAAAGTCTTCAACTATCAGAGGTTCTGTGCTAGTTTGATCCTGTGGCAGTGTTTCATCTCACACACAAAAGGAATGACTATTTTCAGAGATAGTTATGTTGAAAGGTAGCTCGGGGAAGAATCTTTGTTATTTTGACATATTGTGAAGGATGGCAATGTTTGTAAATTACAGTTAACTCACCGTTTTGCATTGACTATTGTTCATTTACCTGGTCTTTGTTAAATAAATTGGGGGTGAAATTCAATAATGCTGGAAAACTGGCGCGACCCATTCAAAAAGCGTAGGCAGCACGTCAATTTCATGCTGCCTGCTAATTACCATGATTGTAGCGCAGAGCCTCGCTGCTGACAGGCTGTGCACTCAGCAGGTGGCCAAAGCTCACGTCGCTGGAGCGAGGCTAGCTTTATTGACAGGCTAGCTTTACTTAAAGCTAGCCTGCAGCTCTTAAAGCTAAGCTGCCTTCTGCAGATAAAAAAAAAAAAATTTTCAGCATTAGGCAGTCTACACCTCTTAAAGGCGAGCTGCCTTCTCCTGTTCAAAAATGCTAAAAGTGCTTCAGCACCAACACAAATGGCTCAATAGGCCAGGGAAAGGGCACCCAGGGTTTCGGACGCAGCACTCGAGCTACCCACGGAGCCAGGAGGCCCTCCGGAAAGGAGGAGATCAAATCGCCAAGGCCGTCACTGCCAGCAGTGTTGTCCCCAGGCCCAAAGAAGTTCCATGACCTCAGACGAGTGGTCAAGGTCAGTGAATGCATCTTCAAAAGCCGTCTCCTACCAACTGCATCACTAACCTCACACTGTTCAATGCATGACCCCCCCCCGCACCCCTCACCTATCAACAATATCTATCAAACACGAGACACACCTCATATTCCTAGCTTCACCTCACCTCCTTGGAGGAGACGGCGCTGATCATTCTTGGCAGGGCATGGTTGAGCCCTTGGCCAGCGGCAGGGCTGAAAGAATAAAGATGCCGGTATCCTCATACATTATCCTCTTTCTTACATCCCACTTCCCCCTGATCCCACAATCTCTTCTGATTTACAAGCTGCACATGGTGTAAGCATACACCTCTTGCTTTATCCCCCTCCCCTCACCACAACCCTACCCTACCCTTATGCCTTCCTCATTTCAGACACCCAAGAAATCCAGCCTGCGCAGCTAGTGGTTGACCAAGAAGAGGGAGAGGAGAGTGAAGAAGAAGAAACACCGTCACTTGATTTCACACTCCCAGCCACCAGCTCCTAGAGGTCATCTTGCAAGGCCATCTGCAGTGTCCCCCACTGAAAGTCAGCAGCCTTCCACCAGCCATGCTGCTGCCACTCGGGTAGCACTGTGTAGGAGCACTAGGATAGGCAAAGGCACACGCAAGACAGTCACTAAGGGAATGCACATGGGTGATTAGTTGATTTTTTGATGTAATATTGGATGCATATATGGATAAAGTTGGATTGGAAAGTTTGCTTTGTGGTGGCTTTTATTTCAGCATTGTGGCCAAGAGGATGCTGTGATGGTCAGTAACAGAGGAAAGGTAAGGTGTGGGACTAATGTTGAAAGGGGAATTGGGGTTGTGTTCACTGGTACCGCAGGCAGATCAATCCCAGATATCCTGGCCAGAAAGGGGCTGTCTGGGCTGCCTTATTCCTTCTGCTTCCTCCTCTCTGCTTTTTCCTCTTCTGTTTCCTCCTCCTTCTGCAAACAGCTTGTCCCCTTTGCTGCCTCTGCTCCATCTCATGCTGCAGCCAAGGTGGACTGCAACTAGAGCCCCCAGGACTGGGAGCAAGTGGTCTTCTCAGAGGCCTTCCTTTAAGTGCCAAAGCCTTGCAAACGTCCAGCAACATTCCCTGCCCACTTCAACAACTTTTTTAATGAATTGCTCCAAGCCACTACTCAAATAAAATGTAAAGAAACCAGTCCAAAAGCAAAAATCTAAACTTACCTGAAAGTTGTGTGTGTCCCTTTAAGAAGCCCTGGCAGTAGCTTCGTTGTACTGCTGCACGCACGTTCTTCCGTGCGTGGTTTGGCGAGGGCATTATTAAGAGCGGCGATGTCCAAAATCACAGATCGTGCATCAAATCAGGCATTGCATGCCGATTATGTCACAATTTGATCAATTAAATATGGGAAGCGACGCAGGCAATGGCAACGCTGCAAACCTGCCCAAAATGGCAGTCACCGCGTTCCGCGCTGGAAGCAGGCGGAAGCGAGACGGCCGCCATTTTTTCTTCTAAACCGGCCTTAACGGCAGGCGCTAAAGGCTCCAATTACGCGACCATCGTCTATTGGTATAGTCTAAATCTCAAAAAGCACATGTTCAATCCACCGACCGGAAACAAGAATCACGTGGCAGCATATGGTACATTCCAGGAACCCACCATACAATGACAAGGATTCAATCACTGGGTCTCACTATTGTTTACCTGGATACTGGGTGGATAAAAGGCACACACTGAGGGCTGGATTTTGATACTGGGGCGGGTTGGGGTCGTGTCATCTACTTTTCGTGTTATCCACCCGACTGCAATTGGATGTGAGAGATTGATGCGATTTTCACCTAATTGGGCAATTGAGTTCCAGCATGTGGGAACCCATGACCCAATGAGTGTTTTCAGTCTGAAAGTCGCCTCTGATGATGTCATCATTGCTGCTGCATTGAAGGTCTGCAAAGACTGCCTGGCCTTTGCTGTGAGAGGACCTGGATGCAAAATGAGCAGCAGCAGCCCTAAGTCTGCTCCCAGATATTTTTGCACCACCACTCCCAGATATGTCTCCTCCTCATCCATCCATCCAGATATGTCTCCTCCTCAGCCAGCCAAATGTGCTCCCGCCAGGTTTCACATTCATGGTTCAGAACAGGCGTGCTTCACGTACAAAAAGGGTTAAAATCACAAAGGCCTTTCAAAATGGCATTAGAGGCAATTTAGTGCTTAAGGGCCTTAACAGCCTATCCCGCCTCTTAGAGGCGGGACGGAGTCGGGACCAGCAGACACGATTTAATGAAAATTGCGTGGAGGTGGGCTTGTGCCCGCCCGCCAGTTTTCGCAATTTTACCCCCCCACACGCCTCCAAACCCACCTCCACGGGTCAATGAAAATCCAGCCCACTGTATCTTAGGGGACCCTGTGATTGCTTATGGGAGCAGCCAAGGAGGGTGAACCAGAGTAGAACGTGTAGTGTAAAACCAGAAACCGTAACAGTCAGCCTGGGCAGAGAATATTGGTAAGCTATTTGATGATGGGGAGCATCACAGCCAAGTTGAACCTTATCCTCACTGATTGATTCCTGGGATGAAAGGGCTGTCCTATGAGGAGAGATTGAGTAGGATGGGCCTATATTCTCTGGAGTGTAGAAGAATGAGAAGCGATCTCATTAAAACATAAAATTCGGCTTGACAGGGTAGATGCAGAGAGGCTGTTTCCCCTGGCTGGAGAGTCTAGAACTAGGGGTCATAGTCTCAGGATAAGGGGTTGGCCATTTAGGACTGAGATGAGGAGAAACTTCTTCACTCAGAGGGTTGAAAATCTTTGGAATTCTCTACCCCAGAGGGCGGTGGATGCTCAGTCGAGGAGTATATTCAAGACTGAGATTGATAGGTTTTTGGGCACTAAAGGAATCGAGGGATATGGGGATAGGGCGGGAAAGTGGAGTTGATGTAGAAATTCAGCCATGATCTTATTGAATGGCGGAGCAGGCTCGAAGGGCCGTATGGTGGTCTGCTCCTGCTCCTATTTCTTATGCTCTTGTTCAACATCTTTGCAGGTGCACTTGCCAGCAGGGGCCACCAGAAAGTGATCAAATGTGAGAACTCAGGTTGATTCATCCCCTCCTGTGCCCAGGAACATTGAATGACCTAGATCAGCGCATGCCAGGCAACAAACCGGGGCCTTTTGTAGCCCGTATGGCACGCTACATACTGCACTTACACACACGTACTAAGTTATTCTAAAAAAAATTAGCATACACTAGCAGATCTATTGGGAGCTCAACATCTAACGAAGTGTTCCTGTGGATAACTTAATATTCAACATGCTGGAGTTACATTCTCTCAACCATCAGAGAAAAATCAGTATTTGGGCATATAATTAACAATATTATAATTTTAATATACTGTGCATGAAACAAAGTTCAGACTGCTTTTTTGCCATTTCCCCCATCTCCTCTCCTGGACAATGATTCCCTGGGGTACTGATCCAGAAGCGCCGGTACCCTCCAATTACTTGCCCAAGTGGTCATTCATCATTGGGGAGCAGAGTGTTGGAAGGGTATTTGATCACAAACAATATCATAGGCAAGCCAGATCCACTCTCTTTCAACATCCATGTACATGGATGTTCCAACATGTCTGTCAGCGATCCTGGATGATTTCCTCCTTCCTAGCATAGGGGCACGGAATTGCAGCACTCTACCACCAGCCCAGCTCAGATCAGCTAACTCAGCAGAGACTGGGAACCAAGCCTGAAACCCTGTGGTCTGAATGGTTCAGTTGCACATTACCTTCTACACACCGTTGAGAGGGCTCAGTCAGACTGTCGTGTGCCCAATTTTGAGCTGTCTGTTACTTTGTTATTGACCTACGCCTTGCAGCAGGAAGTTCCTAACTTCGGAGAATTGAGGCATTAACTCATTTTTGGATGTCTACCCAATAACAATAACGTATGCCACATTGCAGCTGAAAAAGCACCTCTGGAAAATCCCTGCACTATAAATCTGGTTATCTGCAGGCTACATGACTAGTCTCTGATCGTGTGCCCATCATCCCATAAATCAAACCTCTAGTATTTCATCTGGCTGCTACAGGCACCAATTCCTAAACAGCAATCACTTTTCACATTTCAACTACACTGCCTATAAATATGTGGGTGTGTTAACTGACTTATTTCCATTAAACAATATTGTTTAGGCAAGACAGGCATTTTAACCTCTTTCCTAACTAGATTCTCTATTGGTTTACGCATAATTACCTATCTTTGATTAATAAGGAGTGACCTCTAAATATGCAAGAAGTAATTCATCTTTTTGTTCTATTGATTGGATTCTTCACCACTACCCCCACCCACCCTAAATCCATTCAGACTTCTTGGTTAAAACACCCAGGCAGCTTTCTACTGAGAAAAACATGATTGCCAAAAGAGTGCAATAGGATCGGAGTGAC
Source organism: Squalus acanthias (assembly GCA_030390025.1). Classification (NCBI taxonomy): domain Eukaryota; kingdom Metazoa; phylum Chordata; class Chondrichthyes; order Squaliformes; family Squalidae; genus Squalus; species Squalus acanthias. The sequence goes on along the minus strand of CM059429.1, from coordinate 106,108,337 downwards.
CTGCTAATGATTTTCCCTCCCTCTTCATTCAAAAAGTGTCTGGGCTCCACTCAACGGTTCCTCCTGACAGCACTGACCAGATCGGGAAGGTTCCGTGTAGAGAACGGCAAGAATGAATCGAGGAGTGACTACTGTATACTTAATCACACATCCCCATCCAAGTTCACTGTGCTACGTTATTGTATACCTATGTTGTTTACTTCCTTCCAATACGAAATACTTTACATTTATCATTTGATTGCCCAGTTGCATCATAGATCAAAGTCTTTTTGCAAATCTTCAATGCATCCTCCATCCCTCATGGATTCCCTATTCTAGTGTCTTCTGCAAATGAACCAACAATTGGTTTCTGCATCCGACTCATTTATGCAGATAAGAAAACAACAGTCCGGGTTCTGGTCCCCGAAGTACTACACTCAATATCTCCTCCCATTCTGACACTACACCTTGCACTAGTACTCCATTTCCTTTCTAAAAAAATCCAATTTCTTATTTAGTCCCACATTCTACTGGGATTCTCATGGATTTTATTTAATTAGCCTTTCATATGGGAGCTTGCCAAGGGTCTTCCAGAAGTTCAAATAAATGATCATAGGGGTTGCACTATATTTTATTTCTAACACCATGAAGGAAGTGGAGATGGTTTGTCAAGCAGGTTTACAAATTTGAGCCTGCTGCAGATACCTTCTTGGATTCTGACCTACATTGGCTCCCGGTTAAGCAACGCCTCAATTTCAAAATTCTCATCCTTGTTTTCAAATCCCTCCATGGCCTCGTCCCTTCCTATCTCTGTAATCTCCTTCAGCCCCACAACCCCCACCGAGATATCTGCGCTCCTCTAATTCTGCCCTCTTGAGCATCACTGATTATAATCGCTCAACCTTTGGTAGCCGTGCCTTCTGTTGCCTAGGCCCTAAGCTCTGGAATTTCCTCCCTAAACCTCTCCTGCCTCGCTGCCTCTTTTTCCTACATTAAGACGCTCCTTAAAACCTACCTCTTTGACCACCTGCCCTAATTTATCCTCGTGTGGCTTGGTGTCAAATTTTGTGTCTTAAAATACTCCTGTGCAGCGCCTTGGGACGTATTACTACGTTAAAGGCGCTATATAAATACAAGTGGGCCAGTCACTCCAGTACACCATCAGAAAATAATTTAAAGATCGATTTCAACAGAAACCATGCAGGCAGTTAAAATCGGCAGGGGGACTTATCCTGGCCGATTTTGACGTTCCGCTCTGTTTGCGCTGCCTTCTAATTTGACCCACTCTTCTCAGCAGGAGGCAAGGATGCCCATCTGAAACCGGCACAATCCTCTTTAAATATGCAGATCGGGGTCCAATGACATCATCAAGTCCAACCCCCAAGTACAATTTTTTAAACTGTTGGCCTGAAGAGGGAAGCCATTGTTAGCTTTCCCTCCAGGTGAAGCTCACAGGAAGAGGAGCCCCAAAGAAGTATATTTATTTTACGTTCCTTGTGGGGCCAGGAGTGGCGGGAATGCTCTTCCGGGCCCCACAAAGAAAGCTTAGGCTCCCTATGCCCTGGGCTTGCTTCCCCCCCTCTCCCTCCCGATCGTGAGAAACCTCCCAAACCCCCTCCTCATGGACTTATCTGACTGCTAGATACCGTTCCATTGGTCCCAGTCAGCGGCCTCCTACTGTCCGGCATTCTAGCCCCACCTGCTACTTCCTGCCAGTTTCAGGTGGGCAACCGACCAGTGGCATGCAGATGAGACCCAGGAATTAAATCGCCCAGGCCTCACACTGACTAGGTCGGGGGGGGGGGAGGTGGTTTCGGCACTCGCCTCAGCCCCTGCCCGCTGGATTCCCAACCCACCTTACAATTAGTTACTGAAAATCAGCAGAGGAGCACTTTGCTAAATCACCAATCTTTATGTGCTTGCTGAATCCACTTGTAAGTTTGCAGGGGTCAACAGTATGCATGAGGAAACCAATGTCCCCAGGCAGACTCTTTTTACATATATAAATCACAAGGGATACTATTCTGTCAGCATACAACGGCTATGCACAAAATCATGCAACTAACTGCCAATGTCCTTGGCTCAACTCGTGATTTATTCATTTTGAGTCAGCCTAGTTTGCGAAGGGTCTTGAACAACCCAACAGGATGAATAGATGGTGCCTTGAGGTGCAAGACTATGGAGTGTAGACATGGCTGCTGACGACTTTCTACATTCCATAAGTCTCAAATGAGTACGAGGCGCAAAACAGGACAGGAGAGAGAAAATTCAGCATTTCAAAGCAAAAATGCAGAGTTTTATTCTGCTCGGGAGCGGTATTTTAATATGCAAGCATCAAGTGCACACAATTTCCAGAGAGCTCTTGGTGCCCCAAGTCCTGCCGATTCAGAACGGCGCAGGTATTGCTAGATTAGAAGAAAAGGATACTAATAAGCACTGATGATCAAAAGCCTATTAGAAATAGCTGGACGATGCAGGACTGGTATTTTCAAAGGGCCAATGGGTAATCTTCATCTAAATGTATCTCAGGACTTCAGCAACCACAAACAGAAAGTGCCACCTTGAAAGTGGACAAGAAAACGAAGGCTAATCACATTATGGATTAGTTCAATTTGAAACAAATGAATTCCCATTTCTTGTTGTGAAGGACATTTCTACCTCGGATATACATGTTGATTTCAGCATAAAATGATATTTAGCTCGCCTACAATATTCCTCCATTCTTGAAGTAAAAGAGGTATACTTTTCTCAAATATATATTCCCCCCCCCCCACCCCCTTCAAACAAAGCTTCTTAACCCCAAGTCATATATAAATAGGAATCCGTCAGGTGTAACGGTTTCTGAAATGTTAAGTCAGATGGTGTTGTGTTATCCAATGACTCCTGCCAATATTAAGATATGCATGTAGGAGCTGTCTTGACTTGTGCCAGTTGCAAGAGAGAAATTATGTCCTCCAAATCAGTGTTGCATTTTATTGTTCCAAATGATCCACTAACACATTACAAAACTTGCACACAGCGTAAACCAACTGAGATGAAACTCATCAGCAATCACACCTGATGCCTCAACATACAGCAGTATGGTACTGTTACAAATTTCAGATCTGCCCTAGATACTCTCTTGAGTTATGCATCATCACTCTCCTGTAACTGGATCTCACATCCCTAACGTTCAAAAATTTACCTTTGCTACCCAATATCTAGATGTACAATAGCGTGACTCAAGGGTGTACCAATGTGATAGCTTTGCTATACGGACTCGATATTAATCATCTGAAGGACAGACTGATTAACACTTTAGTGAGATGAGGCAAAATATGAACTGTTAAGCTGCTTTATTTTACAGCCAGTAAGTGAATGTACAGAATAAGTCAAAGCAAATTCCACCTTACTTTAACTTGATTTCCATCCCTCTTCATAATAAAATGAGAAACCACACCATCCCAGTCAGTGGGCTAAGTAATGCTTTCTTTTGGTCAGCCCCATCACTGAATTGAACTAAGGATTACTCTGGGCCTAGTCAGTTCGCTTGAGGTAAACTGGCCTAGGCCCTTACTTGCGTCTCAACAAATCTTACCAAGTGACCCTGAACAAGTTTTTCCTGTCCTTTAGGTTTCCCCAACGGGCAGGAAGTTAAGGGCTTGACCTCCAACCTTTTCCCTGTCCAGGGGTTAGCTTGTGGGGCTGCCAATTAAACCGACTGCTGCCATGGGACCCCCATCCTGGAGGCTCCTGGCAACTAACTCCTGCTGGCTTCGAAACGAATAGGGCTAACCCAACACAATGAGCCTTGAATAGTTCACAAGAGAGACTTAAATGACCCTCGCTGCTTGATCAGAAGATGGGCCACATTCTGCAGACCAGCCTTGGCTTGAATATACATCGTTTTCCTCCCCACCCCCAGCTTCATGCGGCAGAGGGGATTTTCAAACCAGTGAGCAAAACTGAACTTAAAAGTAACACTTCAGTATATGTCATGTCATATCCAAATCCTCTGCGGCAAAACAGTCAATCACCCTGAAGTGTGACAGGTATTCACACTTCACTGACACATTTCTGACAGGCGTTTAAAAAAAACTTAAATCATATTAACTTCAGTCAGCATTCACAGATTAAGGCCTAGTCCAAATATGACATATCACCAGTGCAGCAAGCCACAATGTTCAGATATTACAGCATGACTAAAGTTAATCAGATCTGCGCTTTTTTCCAGTAGCTGGTTAAACTGATGCTTTTGGTCTACCAGTACAAAAGACTTACCGCTGAGCTAATCTATTTCAAAATACACAAACTAGTGTTACCACCCAAAGTATCCCTAATACCTGGAATGCAACTTTTCACATGGCAATAAATCCATGCATAAATTACTAATTAGCCCGGGGGTCTCAGATCATAATTCATTCACAAAGTAGGTAATTATTGTTGAATCAAGTTCACAGCCTTAAGCACAGAATGCAGCACTTTCTTGGGATTAGGCTGTGTCTGAATTATCACAAACACCAAGAATCCAGCAATTTCAAACCTGAGCTGAATGTTAACTCGTACGTGCTTCTTGCTCCTTTCCAAACAATCGGAAAATGCTCCAATCAGCTGACTTCTGCTGCAACAGTGCATCACTATGGCTGGGCTTCGCTGCTCTTCACTTTATTTAACTGTTGTCCCCATTTTAGATTTGTGCTTGGAGCTATTTTTAAACAACAATCTCCTGGTATTTTACGGAAACATGCTCAGCCCACTTGCGAAGGCTACACTTTTTTTTGCCTGTAAAGTAACAACTGATTCTAGTATTTATCAGCTTAACGGTGATGTTGATGTTATGACCCAGTTAGGACATCCTCTGAACTGGACTGTGTCAGCTCTTCACAATAGAGTTATGTGACACAAAACCACATGGCATGCTCAGTTTACCATGATCATCATGGCCACCATCACTACCGATAGTTTAATGAATCTAACTCCAATTGGAAAGCAGCAGGCTTGAAGGTAGAGGAAACCATCATCCATTAGAAGTAGTAAAAAAGGACTGGAATAAGCATAGAACTGGAGCAGATTGTTAGTTTAGTTGGGTGTTTGAACCGCTTGCTTGGCTTTTGCTCTGAAGATTCATAATGTTGTCCAAATCTCTCATGTTACAGCCCTATAACACACTGCTAGCCATTTCTTATTTCTAAGTCACACAGGAACAGTCACCATAAATCCATGATGCGGAGATGCCGGTGTTGGACTGGGGTGGACAAAAATGAGAAGTCGCACAACACCAGGTTATAGTCCAACAGTTTTATTTGAAATCACGAGCTTTCGGAGCTGCTGCTCCTTCGTCAGGTAAAGTGAAGGAATACAAATCAGCAAAGCATATATAGACAGAGAACAATGTGTAGTGTACAATGTCAGACGACTACAGTAAATCTTACTGACTGCCCTCCATCACACCTCATTGTCTTAGCTGTATTTTGCTGTGTCTTTGATGTAATGCCTTCCTGACTGACCTGATTGTATCTCTGCTGAGGTGTGATGGAGGGCAGTCAGTAAGATTTACTGTAGTCGTCTGACATTGTACGCTACACATTGTTCTCTGTCTATATATGCTTTGCTGATTTGTATTCCTTCACTTCACCTGACGAAGGAGCAGCGCTCCGAAAGCTTGTGATTTCAAATAAAACTGTTGGACTATAACCTGGTGTTGTGCGGCTTCTCACTTTTGACCATAAATCCAGTAAACACGGTTTTTAAAATGCAACGCTGCTGACGCAGCAGTCTATTAACCTCCGTAGAAGCGTGTGTCACAGCCTCAGCTGTGGCAGTTCGAGAGTTCCAGCTTATTCAGCAAACTGTGGCTCATTGCTCCAACCCTGAAGCAAGAAAGATTATTTAAAATAAAAAGTTTATACAGCCCATTGTAAAAATGAGATTTTTATAAAGTGGTCGTCTTCTCATAAAGGTCTCCAGCTGATTAAGTCATACCATAAAATTGAAACCCTAAAAAAAAAAGTGCGATTAATTTTTAAACAGATAATGTGCAATTGTGGTTATAAATCCAGCAGTTCTAGTCTCTGTGCTGCTGGATGTTTCACCGTTATAATTTACAAGCACATCAAACTGTACATCAATGTATTCCTCAAGTGAGTGCAACATCTACGCACTCTACATTCACTTCTCACAGCAGCTAATCAATCGGCCTATTTGCATGTAGTCCATAATGTTGATAAAATTCATTTAGTTATGTGCTGGGAGTGGGGGTTGGCACATTGGGCAGAAGAGAAATTTAATATTCCAGGTCGTTGACACATAGTCAGTGTTTTCTCAACTAATTTCTTGTTGCCAAAAGATTTGTTAACATTGGTCCACTAATTTGTTAACATTGGTCCTCTTGTCCTCACCTTTCACCCCACCAGCCTCCACATTCAACGGATCATCCTCTGCCATTTCCGCCACCTCCAGCGTGCTCCCACCACCAAACACACCTTCCCCATACCTCCCCTTTCAGCATTCCGAAGGGACCGCTCCCTCCGCGACACCCTGGCCCACTCCTCTATCACCCCCAACACCCCTTCCCCTTTGCCCGGCACCTTCCCGTGCAAGTGCAGGAGATGCAACACAGGCCCTTTTACCTCCTCCCTTCCCACTGTCCAGGGCCCCAAACACTCCTTCCAGGTGAAACAGCGATTTACCTGTACTTCTTGCAATTTAGTATACTGTATTCGCTGCTCACGATGTGGTCTCCTCTACATTAGGGAGACCAAACGCAGATTGGGTGACCGCTTTGCAGAACACCTCTGTTCAGTCTGTAAGGGTGACCCCAAGCTTCCGGTCGCCTGTCACTTTAATTCTCCGCTCCACTCCCACTCTGACCTCACCGTCCTCGGCCTCTTACACTGTTCTAATGAAGCTCAACGCAAGCTCGAGGAACAGCACCTCATCTTTCGATTAGGCACTTTACAGCCTTCTGGACTCAACATAGAGTTCAACAATTTCAGACCATAACCTCTGCCCTATCCTTTTTCTCCCCCTTCCCCCACTTATTATTTATTTATTTATTTTTCTCTCTCCCACATGGCAGCTGTCTTTCATTCTGCCATTTACACTTCATCTAGAGCCAACTTTTGATTCTTAACTTGTCCCATTACCATCTCCTTTGCACCATTTCTTAATCTCTGCTGCCTTCCATCCCATACCTTCCCTTTTGTTCTTTCCTCCCCTCCCCGCTTTCCCTGCCCTGCACTTGCTTAAAAACCTGTTCGTTCGTTCTCCAGCTTTTTCCAGTTCTGACAAAACGTTAACAGTGTTTCTCTCTCCACAGATGCTGTCTGACCTGCTGAGTATTTCTAGCATTTTCTGTTTTTATTTCAGATTTCTAGCATCCACAGTATTTTGCTTTTGTATTGGTCCACTAATTATTGGAATTTCCCAAGATTTGGTGTACAATGTAAAGCCAACGTTCACTTTGAAGCCATGAAAAAGGGGACATTATAACAATCATAAAGTATACATCATTATGGAAGCAATACAAAGCAGGAGGATGCCAACTTTCTGCTCAGAGACACCCTTCCTCTAATCTACACAAAGCAAACTGAGGAAGGCCATCTACTGGGTCAGTGCTGTCGCCATGACAGGCAGAACCTACTAGGACGACAGGAAAAAAATCCAAGATGGAAAATTGACTTCACACAGGAGCACAGCTGGTTGGCAACAGGAACATAGAATGCTGACACTTTGCAGAGGAAGCCATGATAGAACTGTATGGTCAGCAGAGTCGAGAAGGAGCAGCTGAAGTTAAAATGGAAGCACCCAGCAGTGAACCCCAGAAATGTCTCTTTCCATTTCATATGGTCCACTGCATCTTAACTATTATTGCAGGCTACACTGAATGCGTGCTGTATGGATATCATTCTCTTCCTTGCAGTACTTCATAGAAATAGCTGCACAGAGGGCAGCCATTTGGCCCATCACACCTAAGGTGGTGCTAGCTCTTCAACTGGACCTACTGACTCTAATCCCATTTGCCTATTTCCACATGTGCAATACTTTTGACTATGACGTGCCACCTCATTTACTTTCAGATGCTTTTACACACATTTGGAACTTGCAATTATACTGACGAATGTGAGATGGAGCATCATTTATTCAATATAATTCACTTTTGCTGACACATTGATCTGAGAGAATGGTCCAATCACAAATCCCATTAAGCACTGAATCCTGATGTGAATTCAAGGGTCTATCTGATAAAATCTTCTGGCAGTTAGTTAAACAGTAATGACTGAAGGCTGGAAATAAAACTGCACTTCACCACATTTTGCAATTAAATTATATAATGTGGATTAAATCCAGATAATTGCTTAGTGCTAAATACTAGATCACTATAATCTATATTACTTAAAGAAATTGTAATATTTTGTGCATTTACAGGTTATTTTATAGCACCAGTCAGCAATACTGGGTAAAATGGGTTTTAAAATCTGTCCTGTAGCTAAAATTAATAGTGTAGTACGACTTTTATGAAGAAATATGCTTTACAATTAAATCACGCAGGTTCCAGTCATCTAAAATGTTAAAAAGACTGACTTGAATACTGAACTGGTGTCCAAACTTGGAAGAGCAGCAGTGGGGAACCACATTTTATACATTATAAGTAGCCGGAAGCAAAGTAAAACAACAGATATTGAGGTTCTGATGATAGTTTGATATGAACCACTCAATTACCTACAGCACTGGTTTGTATTTCCCTCTTTCTTGTACAGTAAAAATTACATTCCACATTTTCCTCTTATCCCCTGCATCGCTTACAGCTTCTCACCTTCAGATAATCCTCCCCTGACTGAGAAACGTGTTGAGCAGGCCATGAACCCTTTGCACACCGAAGAGTTATTAAAACTCAGGTGCCTCGGGGAAATTTTCCAAGCATCATCTGTTCTGCATTCCTCAACTGTATGGCACCATTGATGTAAACTCATTTTCCCTCAAGTGCTCAATCGCAGAGTACTGAATTTGAGTCACAGGATCGTGTATCATGATTTACTGTTGACATTTTAAGTAACATTCAGGGAGAGGGATTCAAATGAATGGCTGCTGGAATCAATCAAATTCAGTTGAAACTTCCTTCCAATTCATGTTATTTAAAACCACTGGCGTTGGGTTGTAGACAAAGATAAATTTAATCAGCTATGACAGTTGCTTGCCACCAACTGTAAAAATCAACAGAAAGAGAGACAGATGAACAATCTTCAAGAGTTAATTCTTCTCCTGACTTTGTGGCGTTATCCTGGGTACAACTCACTTTTCTGGCAAACACAAAGTCTGCTCTTTATGACATTCAATCATTGTGAAATACCTTGCCAACTCAAAATGCAAACACACACTTGTAGCTTTCACCTACCTGTGTGATTTTGATCAAAGGCAACTCTGGGTCTCCCATCTCCACTTGCTGCTTGACCTTTTTGGTAGGAGGGTGAAGGAGGAGGAGAGGTGAAGGGCAAAGTAGCTGCAGAGACAGGCTCCTGCTTCAAAGGAACAAAGTAGTATTTAAGTCCAGCAGCAGCACACAATAATACTTCAGCCAAGAGATTTCACCAATGGGTAGCCTCTGCTAATTGTCCCACTGACGATAACAAAAATATCTACTAATAATCCACTTCATTCCTTATCCACTGCAAATATACTTCAAGACATTTTAAAAAGGAAAAAATAGGTTTTCTTGATGGCATACTGGGTAAAGGCACTAATGATATAGTATTATACTGTACAGACCAAAAGGTTCAATTCCTGGTTTGTGCTGAGTTAGAAGATCTAGGCTGGGGCACTGCAATTAGCTTCACCCGCCAAGGGTCAAGAAAAATATAGGGGGTGCGGGGGGAAAGGTCAGCCACGGTTAACCTTTTCATCACTATCCAGTGACTTCTCCTGGAGAGTGTGTGTGAGTGTGAGTGTATAAAATGTTAGGTGAGGACAGGATAGCAGCTCCACAGTGAAATATCCCATCAGCAATCATGGTCAAGGCTCACAAATGATTAACGGTTACTTGAACAAAGGTACTGTAGAACTGGATGCCACGAAGGAATTATCATCTTGAAGAATGGAGAGTTGAAAGTGGCCCACACCCAAAATGAATATGATTTAATATAAAAAAAAATTTTAAGTCATGTTCATCTCATTTATATTTAGTTTTCTCCCTCTGATCCCCTCCCCTGCACAGCCAGAGATGCCTTTTCCATGTCCCTAATTTAATGTGGGAGATTGAAACTGCATGCCACCACTTTATGGCACTTCATGTTGATGCTCCAGCAACTATAATTGGGTTTTCCAGTACTACTCGCTTGGTGACTCCTGCTTGGGTAGAGTTTCATCAGTGTCTGCCACCCTCCAAGTATGCCAGGCAACTAGCCATTCTTCACGTCTCGGTCTGGACAGTGAGCTTTGCTTAGCTAATTGACAGCGAGGTTAATCTGGTCTTCACCAGACAAGCACTTCCTAGCTGGAGAGAAATCAGGTGTGAATCCTATCCTAAATTTTCCCCTCCCTAGCCCAGGAAAGTTGAAGCCGACAGTGGCGTTCGCACTGGAGCCAGAGGTCGAGTTCAGCCGACTCACCACAAACCAGGGACCAAACCTGGGAACTTTCTGCATTGTACGGCTCAACAGCATATCACAGAGTGCATTTACCCACTGAGCTGAGGTATCGCTGGAGATCTTAAGTTTGATTCCATCACCAGTCACAATCCAGTTTAAAAACAACAAAAAAAAGAGCCCTAGGCCTTTAATTGAAGGCGAAGGAAAGTCTAAGGGGAGTATTTTTTGTTCAAAGTACACCTAATTTTTTATTTAAAAAAATAATAGATTCACCGTTACTTTATTTGCTATTCCATACAAAGGCCAGTTTTATTGTTTGAAACCCGCATGTTGGGTCTCCTTCAACCAATAGATCACTCCACGGCGCCACCGACAGGAGTGTCCTCATACATTGCCAAGTAGCTCAAGAGTGAAGAGTTGAAGTTACTATTTCAAATTAGACTGGCAGTTGTTTGTCCCTCTGGCAGTCCCAAGGTTGGTGACTTCCCAGGGTCCCATGCTTCTAGAGTAGCCCTCAGGCTAGTTTTAATTCATGGCCTTTATCATTTATCAAGGAACCTTTCCACGACGCATGGGTACGCTGTCCATCAGCAACAGTGCCTAGCATTGAACAAAACCAGACGAGAGGGGGTGATGAAGTGGTGAAGCTATTATTTCTCTATTAAAAATTGGATTTTCCCATTCTAAACTGAAAAACAACAGCCCCTCTGACTTTCCTTCCCCTTTATAATGATGCCTCACTTATATTATATCGCCAAATCATTAACATACCACATCAATTGCCAAACCTAGCTTTATTCAACATAACGTGCAATTTTTTAATATAAACAATGCAACTAATGCAAATCATGGGTTAATAATGTCCTTATTTTAGAAAAAGGAAAAGCATTCTCCACCGTTGTATTTAATTCTAGATGATTCATTACTGGTTAAATTCCCCGAGACTGTCAATGGAATTAGTTGGGGTAATGATGAAACATGCGCTACTTGGCATTTATAAATGACTCGAATCTCCCTGTTTAATAAAGTGGTTTCTTATACCATTTCTAAGGAAGTTGCATATTGAACACACTCAGTGGTGTAATGAACTGAGTGACCCGAATCCTTGGGGAGGAGGTTAATGTAGAATCAAGTATTTCAATTTGCTTGACCTCTTGTACTTCCTATTTCTGAAATTTCTTCCAATGGTACAACCATTCCTCTCTTCCCCACATCCTAGGGTTGTACTGCTCTGCAGCTGCTAAGAAACAGCTATTTCACAAAGTAAGGTATGGGGTTCAGCCCAAAGTGCTCGTCAGGAAACGCTGCATTAATATGTCCACGCAAGTGAGGCCATATTTTGTATTTCCATCCATTTTTGCTGTGTCCTCAGCTAATCAGCAATTCTTGCTGAGTTCTTGATCCTATCTATCTGGGAGCATGGAGCAGACAAATAGATAGGTCACATAGCTAGAATAAGGGTCAGTGACACTGCACATTTTATACCTTCAGTACTTTCGTTGTCTCTTAAATTACAGAACGCAAGAAAAGTCACGGTTGAGAAAAGGCCACTCGGTCCGTTCAAGTCTTCAGCCCTCTACTAGATTATCTCCCAAATCAGGGAATCTCATTATATATTGAATAATTCCAGTGTTTCCACTTCTATTAACCTGCCTGGTAAGTTATTCCAAACATTTTTCACTGAGTAGAAGAGTTTTTTCCCCCGGATATCAGCTCTGAATTTACTTGTGTTCTCTGGCCCTACTTCCTTTGCACAATTTGAAATAATGATCTGGATTCATTGTACCTAACGCTAATGAGGTCAAACCATTCCCGATTGTGAAGGGACCCGGTGCATTATTTTTTGTAGCCGACTGTTCCTCATTCATAAACCTATTTTTTGGGGGATATTTTTGAATGTAAAAGGTGCAAGATGCATCCCACCTACTTGCCACCCTTCAATGTTTTAACCTGCAATTCAATTTCATTGCAATGGTCTATTCTTCGGAAATAAAATACATTTTTGATTAGCAATACCAACAATGTAAGCCAAAAACATTTATTTAAAAAAAACACATATTTTAAGTAGGTTGGAATAAAGGTTACTGTGATATTTAGTAAGGTTCTCATATTGCAAAAACTGCACTGGTTCTCAGACGATATATAAATAAAATATTTCACAAATGTATTACCACAGTTCTACTGCATTTCAAAATATGAATCAGTGCTGTAATTGGTCAAAATTGGATTTCTAAAGTACACTACACTTGGGCTGATTCAGATGCACAGTAGTATAATATGAAATCAGAACTAGGATTTATTTTTTTTACATTTCAGAACAGCTGCTAATCATCTTTCACCCTACCCCTGCCTACAGGGCCGTTAGGAGTCAACTGCACTGGTGTAGGAGTTACATATAGGCAAGACTGGATAAGGACAGCAGGTTTCCTCCCCTAACCTGATTATAACCTGATCTCCAGTGGGTTTGCCTTCGGGTATCTGGGAGCTGGAGTGTGGTTGTGCTGTCGAGCGTTGTCCCATCCGGAGCCAGGTGGCAGACACGGCAGGGGCCTGGGGCCTACGGCACAGTGGGAGGGTATATTGGCCTTTGAGGGAGTGCAGAGATGATTCATCAGAATGACACCAGGGCTAAAAGGGTTAAATTAGGACAGGTTGCATAGACGAGGCTTGTATTCCCTGATGTACAAAAGATTAAGAGGTGATCTAATTGGAGGTGTTTAAAATGATTAAAGGATTTGATAGGGTAGAGAGTGCGCAACTATTTCCTCTGGTGGGGGGAGTCCAGAAAAAGGGGGCATAACCTTTTGTTCGGCAAGGGTATTAAGGGATACGGAACTAAGGTGGGTAGATGGAATTAAGATACAGATCAGGCATGAACTAATTGAATGGCCTATTCCTGTTCCTATGTACATTAAACAGGTAACCTGCTTTTCTTGAGGTACGGCGGTTTTAATTTTAAAATTCTGTAGCCTGCTCTCATCAATTGCCCCGCCACCTCACTGATTGTACTCCACCGCCTGGCTTCCTCCCACTGGGCCGTAGTCCCCAGGCTCCTGCCGTGTCTGTCACCTGGATGGGACAACGCTAGTCAGCACAACCACAGACTCCAGGTTCCAGATAACCGAAGGCAAACCCACTGGAGATCAGGTTATATTCAAATTTACACATGGATAGAATTTGTGGGTACTTTCTTATAGAATATCCTTTAGGGAAGGGAACCTGCCATCCTTACCCAGTCTGGCCTATATGCAACTCCCACACCAACATGGTTGACTCTTAACTGCCCTCTGAATTGGCCTAGCAAGCCACTCAGTTGTATCAGGACAACTAGGGATAGGTAATAAATGCTAGCCTTGCCAGCGACACCCATATCCAGAGAATTATTATTTTTATTAAATGGCAAGATCTTGGAAATACATATACTACTGAAGAAATTTGGATGCATTTTGTAAATGTATTGAAGGTAACTTGTCTGTGTTCAGACTTGAACTCTTACCGTTTTTCCTGTTACACTGTCTGTGCCTCTGGGGGAACTCACTAATGGGACTGCACGGGTCAGTTGCCCATGGTTTTCTGCAATTTGGGAAAGGTTACCATATTGCCCCTCGCTGTCACTCTTCAATGCGAGGAAATGAGGAAGAGGCAATTCTGAATAGGTTAAAAAAAGACAATCAAAAATTTAGTTGATGAAAAACAAAATTTCTGACATACCAAAATCTGACATTTACAGTACTTTGATGAGTTTATAATCCAGAGAACATTTCAAATTGACAGTTTTGCTTTATCCTTCTATTACCTTCCCTAATTCCAGCTGATACGCCCCGCGCCCCCCCCCCCCACAGCCCCCGCCCCCCCCCCCACCCCCCCACAGCCCCCGCCACGCCTCCCACACAGCCACTTTACAGTGGAAGGCTGGTCTCCATAACAACCGTCATTGTGACTCAGCCAACAAGGAGATGGTCTTGCCCAGGTGCCCCAGGTTCTCATCAACTGTGCTGCTCAAGTACAGTCAAACCTCTCGAACTAAGGGTAGATGAATCTGAAAGTCATGATTTGACCTCTTTATCCTCAGGCCAGAGCTTCAACGCTCTGCTGCTAGATCTATTAAGCTATCTTGGGGGGGGGGAAGAAAGACCTGTAAAGTAATGCATAGCAAAACAGCATCGAATTATGTCAGTCCACAGAGTGATGGGACACAGTTCTAAAGACGGCAAATTGAAAATCTCAGCCTTGATCTTGGAGAGAGTCATTTAAAGCCAGATACTTCCTAACAGAGGAAAAACAAGTGAAGAGCAAATAACTCGCATGCACCTCCTGGTGGCTGGTGCAAGGAAAGCGCTGGCAGTCAGATGGGAGCAAGTCACTTATTTACCCTAGTCACTGAGAAAAACAGGGTGCATCAAGAACAGGTTTAATTTTACACATAGTAAGCTCACAAGCTAATCAGTTGGAAGCATCAGATAGGAACAAGAAAAAGGGGGGGGGGGGGGAAGAGAAAGCTGAACAGCAAACTGAAAATAGTAAAAAAATAGCAACACATACAAAATAAATGCTAACAGTAAACACCGGTATCAGTATCTATTAGAAATCATAGACTATGGTGAATTATAGCACACAACTGCTCATTTTAACATTCAATTTTACTTCATGACAAAATAAATCTTTTAGCTTTCATTGTATCATATTCTATCTCACTGTTTTTTTTTAAAACAGTGTTTCCCATAATCAGACCGTCTCTGCCATCTGGAAGCTGTGCCTTTGACAGCCAGAGATTTATAGTGTGAGGATTAACACGACCCAACTTGGGTTTAATATGGTTTGATGCTATGCTATCAAACAGTCTTTGAATTGTTGGCCATTACATACAAACCAGAGTTTTAAAGTTACTTACAGGTTTATTTACAAATAAAGTGTGACGGGAAGCAGAAAAGTTCAGCAAGTACTAAAAGTACAATCTATCCAAAACATACAAACATAGCAAAAGTTTGAAATGGGTCAGCATAGGAGACAGACATTCAGCCTCTGGAGCCTGTTTTGCCACTCAATTAGATCATGGCTGATTTACCTCAACTCCATTTGCTCCATCTCCCTTGATACCTGTGGAAAGAATTACCTCTAGAGAGATAATCATTTCTGATGATTCACTAAACAAATGGCTAAGTCCTGACAAGGCAAATTCAGCAAATTTTTGATGTTTGGCATCACTTCCAGTATTGCGCACTGCAGCAGAGCAAGAAACAGACTCCTTCGACTTATCATGCAACAGAACAATTAAAGGAATTCCCAAAAATTTTGAAACTCACGATAAATCAAACATTGTGCCTTTCAATACTCTTTAAAAAAAATTATATAAAAAGAACCGTCTTCTCCTTATAATAGTCTGTTTCAGTCCAGTTCCCATATTTTATGTTTTTAACCTCTTAAATGGTTTTGAAATTTGATTTGCAGATAAATGTAAGCAAACTATATTTGAATATACAATTGACCATGTTGCAAGCATGACAAGATTCACACTACATTAATCAAGAAACTTCTATGGAGCTCCAAACACACTGCAATCCCCGGTCACTAATCGGTTCTTCAATTAAAAGCAGCAAGCAATCCACATATTTCTCACACCTTTGCCAAATTAACAGCCTCTTATCCACCATCTCCAAAATGTGAAATTCAACACCACAACGTTAAAAGCAATTTTATTAGCATGAGTTACCACTCAAACCATTTGTCTCATTCTTCAAATAGCAAAATATCTGGCATGAACAGAGATTGTTATTTCAGTGTCATGAATGCCTTGCCAATTGGTCCACTGCTTCACACCTGATAAGTCAAAAATACTTTCTAGCTCAGAGGTAATACTCTTTTGTTGGAGACAGACATAAGTACGACTACTGGGTCTGTAGTTGCCAGAGTCCTGTGTTAGATAATGGAATGGATTATCAGGTGTAAACTTGAGGATTATCTGTACGATAATATCTTAGTAAATAGCAATGAACATGGATTCAGATGGGGAAAATCCTGCCAACCAAACTCCTTGACCTTTTCTGAGGAAGTGACTTTCCAAGGCCTTGCAATGTGATGTACCTAGACTTTCAATAGTGAATTGACAAAGGTCCACAGCAAAAGCTAATAGTTAAGCTCAAAGCTCTAGTGAATCAGGATACATCTTGGGAATAAATATTTTAAAAAAATGGATGAAAAGATTTGAGAAAAAAAAAAAATCAATGGATACTTGTTATAGGAGTTATGTCAGGGTAAGTGGGTGTTCCAGGGATCAGTATTGGTACCACTGCTGTTTCTAATTCACGTTGACATGGATTCAGAAACTCCAGTGCAATTTGGTCAGATTTGCAGCAGATACCAAACTAGGAGGAGCAGTGGATTCAAAGTTCAAATTACAAAATGAGGCGGACAAGAAATATAACTGGTCAAAACAATGGCAGTTGAAATTTACTGCAGGAAAGTAATCCACGTGGAAAGGAAGAATGCACAACCACCATACTCCATGAATGATTTTAAAGTAATTAAGAATGAATTTGAAAGAGATCTAGGAGTGTTAGTAGACTGAACACTCAAAAATGTCCAACTGCTGCTGGGGGTGGGTATCTACCTGCATGTAGGTTTTTCGGGGGGGGGTGGGGGAACCCAAAAGTAATTTCTACATTCCATTTCCTGTCAGATTTTCTTTTTCTTTATTCTTCCTCATTCATAACTTGAGCACTCGCTC
Source organism: Squalus acanthias (assembly GCA_030390025.1). Taxonomy (NCBI): domain Eukaryota; kingdom Metazoa; phylum Chordata; class Chondrichthyes; order Squaliformes; family Squalidae; genus Squalus; species Squalus acanthias. The sequence goes on along the minus strand of CM059429.1, from coordinate 106,091,072 downwards.
CATAAAGAATTCCCATCAAAAGATCAGCATATTACAGTCATCAAATGTAATATAATAACCAGTGCCAATGTGTAACCTTACCACCAGTAATAGTTTATTCCTGAACATAAATTGCTTAAAATGTTACGGGTATGGAGATACCAGAGTACAAATATTACACTGGTTTATCATAACTGCCGATGCAGAATACCTGCAGAGCTTAAAGCCAGGATCTTGTCATTCCAAGGAACGAGAATCAGAAGGGCTAATGTCCCCATTATATTGCCGTTGCATTGATAGCTATACCGATGACTCAATGGCTAAATCCACCACATTGTGTGGGGCAAGATTTTGAAATGGCTTGGGTCAATGTGTGCCAATGGGACTTCTCCCAGATCCTAAAACACTTGGTGAGAGTAACCATGATGCGGAGATGCCGGTGTTGGACTGGGGTGGACAAATGTGAGAAGTCGCACAACACCAGGTTATAGTCCAACAGCTTTATTTGAAATCACAAGCTTTCGGAGCGCTGCTCCTTCGTCAGGTGAAGTGAAGAGATGCATATAGGCACAGCATATATAGTCAGAGAACAATGCCAGATGATTAGAGTTAATCTTTCCAACTGCCCTTTATCACACCTCGGCAGAGAGATAATCACGGCAATCAAAGGTGTGGATGGTGTCCTATATATGCTGTGCCTATATGCATCTCTTCACTTCACCTGACGAAGGAGCAGCGCTGCGAAAGCTTGTGATTTCAAATAAAGCTGTTAGACTATAACCTGGTGTTGTGCGACTTCTCATCTTTGAGAGTAACCAGTGCGCCCAAGTCCATATCTCAAGACTGCTGAATGTGTCTCAGGTACAAGCTGGGAAAGCTTTATAACGACACCAGGCATGGCGTCATCTGTACAAAATATTTATAAAATAGGCTGCATGTAGTGACACCACTATTCCTGACCAGAATGAAGATGATTGGGGGAATGAAGATTCCCCTGTCAATCACGCCTGGAAACTGCACTGCTGTAAGTAACTGGGATTGACTTTACACCCAGAATTTGCAGAATGTAACTATCCTCCACTCACTGCATTTCGTTATGAGAAATAATTCTGCTTTTATCGGGAGACTTTGCTGTAGTTTCGGTCATGAGTTCAGTTTCCTGTAGTTCATAGAGACTCTTTATAAATAGACTTTGTTTGCTGTAATAGACCGTTAGCTACAAGTCCTGCTGTAAGTCTCGCCTTGCCGCCAACTCACTGGCTGATACAGTGGTGTCAATACTCATCGTTTAAAATATGGCGTCTCCATGAAATATAAAAATCACACTTTTTTTGAAAGTTTGTTTGAATTCAAAGTTTCCATATTCTAAATCCGCCACACACAAAGTACTGAGCAACTAATGCGGTCAGTGCTGCAGCAGAACCACAAAGAATACAATCTACCTTTAGACCCTTTTAAAAACTTCTCTACCCAGTTCACCAACTCATTTTTGAAACAATGCTTGAACAAAATACTGTAGAAAGAATGTATTGTGGCAATGTTTGGGTTACAATTGGTCTCCCGCTGTGGCGCTCTCCATAACTCACCTGTTCACGTATCAGTCTTGGGTCAAGTTCTGCATCTCTGAAAATTACTATAAGTAAACACTTATCAATTTGTGAATTTCAATACAATGAAAGACAGGCAAGTTTAATGTCATTTTCAAAAAAATTAAGTAAGAGGTTCATTAAAAAAATCATAAGCTGTGTCTATCGGCCAAAGTGGTCAGTTTTGCCATTTGAGGAGGGTAATTATGACTGCGTCTTGCTTTTTCTAATTTGAAAATTAAAAGGCAAAGTACTTGAAGTTAACCCACAATTTGCTTCAGCTCCCAACAGGCTAAATTGCTTCTGCTGGTTCAAAGTTCTCACAAGCAGTACCTTATGTAGTTATTAAAGTTTTTTATTATTATTATGGAACTCAGTTTCAGGAAAACAGTTTGTTTGATTAAGTTGCTGACATCTGCTCCTTGCCCCCGGGTTCCTGACAATCGGAGACAGAATCGAAAGGGTCGATGGCTTGAGACCACAACCATGTCTTTCAGAAACTGCCCTGCATTGTGGAAACTGAAATATATATTCATTCTGGTTGGCAGCAAAATATATTTACAACATGCAGGTTTTTGGAGTGCCTACGTAGACATTAGAAATTTAATGGGGTAACTGAGGCACGCAGTTCGGACATCTTTTCCATTAACTCCCATCAGCCAATTGCCTTTCTCAATGCTGTAAAACATGGAGCAGAATTAAAACCTTTATTTCATTAAAGGACACTGCTGCATTCTCAAATAGAAGCTCCCTGTGCAATGGTATTTAAGCTTCTAGTAACAGCGTTAAGGAACTAGTGTTTCTGTAATATAAACAGGGGCCCCAGATGAAGGAGTGGGTAGACCTGTTTCTGCTGGGGACCCCCTCCAAAAATTATATGAAAGGCTAGATAAATTGCCTCTACTTCGCACGAGGGAGAGGGAGAGAGCGCGCAAGATACACACACACACGCACAGAAGTTGTTTGAAAAAGACTGCAAGTAAGTCAAGTTTTTGAATAGGGTGGTGAAAGCTTTAGGCAGTCTCACAAAGTCAGCAATCCGGGGGGGAAAAGTTAGAAGAGACGGTGTTCAACTCAAGTAAGATGACCCACTAATGCAGGGAAATGTGATGTGCTTTTTTTGTATCATACTGCAGAGATTACATAGGATATACAGCGCAGAAACAGGTCATTCGCCCAACGATTCCATGCCGACATTTATGCTCCACTCAAGCCTCCTCCGGTCTTTCCTCATCTAAATCTATCAGCATAACCCTCTATTCCCTTCTCGCTCATATGCTTATCTAGCCTCCCCTTAAATGCACCTATACTATTTGCCTTAACTACTCCTTGTGGTAGCGAGTTCCACATTCTTACCACTCTCTGGGTAAAGAAGTTTCTTCTGAATTCCCTATTTGACTTTTTGGTGACTATCTTATATTGATGGCCCTTTCACATTCTGAAACACCCAATTCAATCACTAGGCAGTCGAACTGCAGAATAAAATAGCGTAGTCATGTTAGCAGCTTGTAGAGGGAGAGATTCGCAGGGCTGTGCGGAGAGAGCAGGGGAGTGGGACTGCTTGGATAGCTGAGCCAGCACAGGCATGATGGGCCGAATGGCCTCCTTCTGTGCTGTAAGATTCTATGGTTCAGCTTCCCCTCCCAAAACAACCACCAACGGTATAACCACTGTCTACTGACACCACTGTGTCAGCCAATGAGTTGGAGGCGGGGCGGGACTTATGGCAGGACTCACAGCAAACAGAGTCTATTTAAATAGAGTCTCTACAACTACAGCAAACAGAGCCATGACCAAACTACAGCAAAGTCTCCCAATAAACAGCAGGGTGATTTCACCAGCAAAATGTAGTGAGTGGAGGATAGTTACACACAAATGATGTGTAAAATCAGTCCCAGTCCAGGTGTGATCGACAGGGACATTGAGCAATCAGCTCCATTCTTGCTGGGAATAGCGGCGTCAGTATATGCAGCCTTATATACCCCCTTGAACATAATACAATGTCCTGGGACGCTTCACATAGGACAGTGGCAGCAGGGCAGGAGCAATTCCACCAGTGGGTGTGTACGTGATGTACATTACTCATTTTTCCAAGGTGAGCTCTGGCGAGGCCCCTCGTGAATGTTTCATTTTTCACACTTCATTTGGTTTTCCCCAATTTACAGCCGGAAACAGAGCTGGTCCGATCGGAAAAGTGGGCGGAGATCCGTTACACGGCCGCCTACTGAATCGCGCGCATTCCTGGGGTGGGCAGGGGGAAATGGCAATGGGTTCCCTTGAAACTCACGACACTTCATTTAAATATTAATTTGGGGGAGGGGCATCCCGCGTCCCATCTCCAGACATTCTTAATGATTCCCGTGTGAGTGGCGTATCCAGGGTTGCTCGGCAGCAGTAAGTATAATGGAGTTCACTTAAAGTTCACAGTAATTTGAAGGTCAGCGTATCTCGGCCATTTCTTGACCCTCTCTCTTATTTTAATTTGTGTTTTCTTTTTGGTTGGCACTTAGGTTACCGTGTCCCCCAGTGGGGACCCCCGTCTGAGCTGTTGGAAGGTCAGCCAAGAGATGCCAGGTACAGTCGACGTTACGAGAGGTGCCCTGTGCCCAGCTGCAGACAGATGTACCACACTTTGTCCGACAATTAGCAGAGGCAGAGATTCCTCTCCTCAAAAGGAAGCTGGGACTGCCGATCGGAAAGCACCACCAAGGCCCGATTCACCATAATGTTAGCAGCTATCTAGGGAGCACCCCAATCACAGTAGCACCTGGTAGTGTCAGCCGTGGCTCAGTTGGTAGCACTCACATCTCTACGTTAGAGGTCATGGGTTCAAATCCCACTTGAACACATAATCTAGGCTGACACTCAGTGTGGTACTGAGGGAGTGCTGCACTGTCGGAGAGACATTGGGCTAAAAATTCGATAGGCCCTGAAAACGGGCGAAGGGATCGCGATGCGCGATCGGCCCACGTCCGTTTAAAGGAATGCGTGCAGCCCGCTAATTACAATGATTGCAGAGTTCAGCCCAGCCCTGTAGGTGTTGCTGAGTGACTGAACGCTCAGCAGGGGGGGCCCAAGTTCGTGCGAGGCTAGCTCCAATTAAAGCTAGCCTCCACTTCTTAAAGGCAGTCTGCACGTCTTAAAGGGAAGGTTCATTCTGCCTGCAGCAGCTCATGCAACTCGTTGTGGAGGCAAGTCTCAGAAAGTAGAAGAGTGAAAAATGGCTCAACAGGCCAGAGAAAGGGCTCCAAGGTTCTTGGACGCAGTACTAGAAGCCTTAGTGCAGGGGTTGGAAAGGAGGAGACAGGTCCTCTATCTGCAGGGGACCAGGAGAGCCTCCAGACACACACTGCGAAGGCAGCGGCAGCAGATAGACGACGAGGTCAGTGCCCCGAAGGATCAGTGATGAAAGAAGTTCAATGACCTCACGAGTGGTCAAGGTCAGTGAACGCATGTTCGAATGCCATCTCCCTCCCGGTCATGCTGCAGCGCAAGCGGGACTGCAACTAGAGCGCCTGTGACTGGGAATAAGTGGTGCTCGCAGAGGCCTTCCAGTAGCAGCCAACGTCCAGCAGCACTCCCTGCACACTTTACCAACTCTTCAAATCTCTTCCAGCGATCCAGTACTCCTACAAACTCTACAAGAACCAGTACATATCAATAAGCAACTAACCTGCAAGTTGGATGTATCTCTTTAAAGTAGCGAGGGTGGGGGGGTGTCTGCATGTTCAGGAGAAGGTGTTGAATGCAGCGGCGAGGTTGAAAATGGCAGGTCGTGCGTCAAATAAGCGTTACACGCTGACTGACGTCACGCTTTGCCTACACTGCATACTGCTCGCGCTATCGCCCTTACCAAGATACCATTCAATGCGGACCGCGGTGGAAGTGGGGGGGGGAGGAGGCGAGACCGACACCGTTTTTCATTCAAAACCGGCCAAAACGACAGACGCTACGGAGCCGCATTAGGGCGATAGTAGACAGAGGAATGCCAGATGAATAGGCAACAGTAATTTATAGGCTGCAGTACAGACAGACTGAAAGGGCCTTCACAGCCACTGGACATAGGAACAGGAGGAGGCCTTTCAGCCCCTCCAGCCTGTTCCACCATTCAATTAAACCATGGCTGATCTGTACCTCAACTCCATTTACCCTGTGCTCCGGATTTGAATCTAACTCAACCACAGTTGCAGAAATGACGCCACAGCTGAGAAAACGTTGCTCTGCCGGCCCTGTGGCTCACCGTTAGATTATTGGTACATTCTGATGGGGTCACAACCCCATGTCAGTTCACTCTCAATCCCATTACTACGCTGCGAAATCCACGGTTCTGAACAAATACACTGAATTTCATTTTTTCCAAATCAGTATCATTTTGCAATAGATACTGATAACAGGTCCAGCCATGACTCAGTGCACCTGTCCAGCGAGACCTGAGCCATCCAGGAATAGGACAACCCCAGGTTTGACCCCTGGCCTCTGCTGATACGGCTCACATGTCAAGGACCTTACGGGTGCTACAATTGGCCTCAGAGCCTCTCTGGAGTAGGGAGATCAGGCAGGGTTCCTGCTCGTGGCAGCTGCCCTGCAACTCCTGCTAGGGGTGTATGTACAGGCTTGTCGGAGATGGCCACCAGTCAAATAGCTCAATGGCACTCACTGTCAGAATCTCACACCTGAATAACGGTCCTTTGGGCCTGGTGCCAGAGGATGACCATATCCCAGCAAGGGGACCAGCACCTTCGGAAAAGAAATGGAGAACTCTAACAACAAAAGCCACCACCGCCACAAAAACAAAAACAAAGACTTGTATCTAGATAGTACCTTTGACGTCATATAACGTCCCAAGGCGCTTCACAGGAGTGTTATAAAACAAAATTTTACAGCGAGCCACATAAGGAGATATTAGGGCAGATGACCAAAAGGAGGTACGTTTTAAGGAGCGCCTTAAAGGAGGAAAGAGCAGTGGAGAGGCGGAGAGTTTTAGGGAGGGAATTTCAGAGCTTAGGACCTTGGCAGCTGAAGGCACGACCGCCAATAACTTAGCAATTAAAATTGAGGATGGTCAAGAGGCCAGAATTAGAGTAGCGCAGATATCTTGGAGGGTTGTGGTGCTGGAGGAGATTACACAGATACGGAGGGGTGAGGCCATGAAGGGATTTGAAAACAAGGATGAGAATTTTAAAAATTGAGGCATTACTTAACTGGGAGCCAATGTAGGTCAGTGAGCACAGAGGTGATGGGTGAATGGGACTTGGTGCGAGTTAGTACATGGGCAGCAGAGTTTTGGATGACCTCAAGTTTACGGAGGGTAGAACATGGGAGGCCGGCCAGGAGTGCGTTTGAATAGTCAAGTCTAGAGGTAACAAAGGCATGGATGAGGGTTTCAGCAGCAGATGAGCTGAGGCAGGGGCGGAGACGGGCGATGTGGAAAAAGCACCTTGGTGATGGCAGGGATATGTAGTCAGAAGCTCATTTCGGGGTCAAATATGACACCAAGGTTGCAAACAGTCTGGTTCAGCCTCAGACAGTTGCCCAGGGGGGGGGGGGGGGGGAGGAATGGAGTCGGTGGCTAGGGAACGGATTTTGTGGCGGGGATCAAAGACAATGGCTTCGGTCTTGCTAATATTTAATTCGAGTAAATTTCTGCTCATCCAGTACTGCATGTCGGACAATTTAGAGACAGTGGAGGGGTCGAGAGAGGTGGTGATGAGGTAGAGCCGGGTGTCGTCAGCGTACATGTGGAAACTGATGCTGTATTTTAGGATGATGTCGACAAGGGGCAGCATGTAGATGAGAAATAGGAGTGGGCCAAGGATAGATCCTCGGGGAATACCAGTGGTAACGGTACAGGAGCGGAAGAGAAGCCATTGCAGGTGATTCTCTGACTACGATTAGATAGATAAGAATGGAACCTGGCGAGTGCAGTCCCATCCAGCTGGACGACGGTGGAGAGGCGTTGGAGGAGGATGGTGTGGTCAACCATGTCAAAGGCTGCAGACAGTTCGAGAAGGACAAGGAGGGATAGTTTACCTTTGTCATGATGCCTCTGCTATTCACAATTTACATCAATGACTCGGATGCGGGGACCAAATATAATATATCCAAATTTGCCGATGACACAAAGCTGGGCGGGAATGTACGTTGTGAGGAGGATGCAAGGAGGCTAAGTGCGTAGGCAAGAACATGGCAAATGGAACATAATGTGGAGAAATGTGAAACCATCCACCTTGGTAGGAAAAATAGAAAAGCAGAGTAATTTCTAAATGGAGAGACTGGGAAATGTTGGTGTTCAGAGGGACCTGGATGTCCCCGTACACGAACCACTGAAAGTCAACAGGCAGGTACAGCAAGCAACCAGGAAAGCAAATGGCAAGCTGGCCCCCACTACAAGAGGATCCGAGTACAAGTGTAAAGACGTCCTACGGCAACCATACAGGGCCCCGGCAAGACCACACCCAGAGCACTGCGCACAGCCCCAGTCTCCCCTCCCAACCATACAGGGCCCCGGCGAGACCACACCTGGAGCACTGCGCACAGCCCCAGTCTCCCCTCCCAACCATACAGGGCCCCGGTGAGACCACACCCAGAGCACTGCGCACAGCCCCAGTCTCCCCTCCCAACCATACAGGGCCCCGGTGAGACCACACCCAGAGCACTGCGCACAGCCCCAGTCTCCCCTCCCAAGGAAGGACACACCCGCCATAGAGGGAGTGCAACGAAGGTTCACCAGACCGGCCCCCAGGATGGGGGGACCGTCCCACGAGGACAGACTGAGCAGACTAGGCCCATACTCGAGAGAGTCCAGAACAATGAGAGGCGATCTCACCGAAACACACAAAACTCTTACAGGGCCTGACAGGGCTGGTGCAGGGAGGATGCCCCCCCAGCCAGGGAGTCCAGAACCAGGGGTCACAGTCCCAGAACAAGGGGCCGGCCAGCTAGGACTGAGATGAGGAGAAACCTCTCCACTCAGAGGGTGGCGAATCCCCGGAATTCCCTACCCCAGAGGGCCATGGAGGCCCAGTCACCGAGCACATTCAAGACCGAGATCGATAGACCCCTGAATATTAAAGGAATCAAGGGAAATGGGGGATAGTTCAGGAAGACCAGCCATGACCCCACTGAACGGTGGAGCAGGCCCGAAGACCTGAACGGCCCACTCCGGCTCCGACCTCCCATGTTCCTATTCTACAGTGACCTGCGCTGTCTCACCCTCCTATTTTACTCCCTGTGGGGAAGGGTCTATCTCCTGCCTGATCCCCTCCCTCTCCCGACAGCCCAGTGGAGACGGAGGACTCGCTGTGGCCACAAACCCACCACCCACCACTCCTTGGTACAGTTTGTTGAACCACCAACATGTTCACACACCTGTCCAGTGAATTCTTTCTGATCCTCAGTTTGGTGAAGCAGAAAGTAGTGTCCACAAAGAACCACGTGTACTTCAAAACCTAATATACATCTGCAAGGAGCTGGTGGATTGTGTGGGGAGAACTGGCATGTTTATTCTCAGTCAGTATCCAAAATGGCTGCAAGCCTTCCCTTGCCAGATTTCTGCTTTTCTCAGTTTTTATAGTGTAATCTAACTTTCCACCAACACCCTTCATAAATAAGCTGACTGTATTTCTTCTTATTCGTTCATGGGATGTGAGCGTCGCTGGCAAGACCAGCATTTATTGCCCATCCCTAATTGCCATCGAGAAGGTGGAGGTGGTCCACCTTCTTGAACCCCTGCAGTCCGTGTGGATTAAACAAAGTGAATTCAATCATAACTGTTGCTCTGAAGGTTCACTTGCTGTGAAATAAAGCAGCTTAATTATTTGCATCAAGCCTCACCTCACCAAGTGCTTGCTCGGTCTGCCTTCGGAGAGACTGAGGACGTGCACTTGCAAAAGATGTGAATATCCGGTTTAGGTCACAAGGGGGCACTATTGTACAACAGCATGACCCAGGGCTGTAACAAGTGGATCGAGGGCAGTGCGAGTCAACTTACATAAAAGCAAGGCACTCAGATCGCTTATGGGTGTAAATGACATCACTGAACCAGAGAAGACATCTACAGCAGACCTGAATGCATAAGTGTGAAAGTATATGAATATGAGAATTAAGAGTGGACTCCTGTCCTGGGTTTTTTTTGTTAGTATTACGAGGGCACTGTAATGCAGCATTTGAAAATAAATTAAACAAAACACCAAGTATTCCCGTCATCGCAGGTGACAGTAATTTTACCACAGCTAATCCAAATAGCAGTCTAATGCATCTCACTAGGATGCCAGTTAAGTAGATGAAAAAAAGACTTGTATTTATATAGCGCCTTTCATGACCACTGGACGTCTCAAAGCGCTTTACCACCAATGAAGTACTTTTTGAAGTGGAGTCACTGTTGTAATGTGGGAAACGCGACAGCCAATTTGCGCACAGCAAGGTCCCACAAACAGCAATGTGATAGTGACCAGATAATCAGTTTGTTATGTTGGTTGAGGGATAAATATTGTCCAGGACACCGGGGATAACTCCTGCTCTTCTTCGCTAATAGTGCCATGGGATCTTTTACGCCCACCTGAGAGCGCAGACAGGGCCTTGGTTTAATGTCTCATCCAAAAGACGGCACCTCCGACAGTGCAGCACTCCTTCAGCACTGCACTGGAGTGTCAGCCTAGATTTGTGTGCTCAAATCTCTGGAGTGGGACTTGAACCCACAACCTTCTGACTCAGAGGCGAAGGTGCTATCAACTGAGCCACAGCTGCAGACTAAAATAATTATATGAAAGTATATCTATACTATTCAGATTAGAATAGGTGAGAATATATACAGGCCAGAATAACCAGAACACTTGAATGTCAAAATAGTCCGGTTACAGGGAGACATGGAATTTCAGGTTATCAAATGTTCATTGCATTGGAGTGAGTGGTTTTGTATATGACTGCTATTGTGGTATGCTAAAGTTTTATTCCAAGTAAAAATCTTTGTTGCTAAAAAGAGTTACCACGTCAATAGGGCAGCCCAATACTTCAATAAGAAAACAACAGAATTACATTATGGAGACAAAAAACAATGCAGATATGTCCAATTCCTGAATGATGAAAGCCTTATAATCCCTTTTTTGTAGCTAGCAGCGATTCTTGCTCAGAGATCTTATGGAGACATAGGAGGTCAGTAGCTAATAGCAAATACCAGACAGGTATTTGTTTTCATAGGCATAGGAACAAAGGCTTATCTAGGAAGGGAAGAATAGACATTCTCGAAGGTTTGGGGAGTTGGGACCAACCACAAAATGATGAGATACAAGAGTCAAAATAATCTAGAAAAAAAGTCATAAGCCCTAAAAATCTAACAGCTTCTGACACGGTAGGCCTCAGGAAGAAAATCTTCTCGGGTTTTCCACCGCTGTACAGGCAACTCTGTAAAATTAAACAACAGAGATTACGGCAAATACTCAGCAGGTCAGGCAGCATTTGTGGAGAGATCAGATGAGAACATATCTTGTCAAAACTGTCCTGGTGAAAGGTCCACGCCTGAACTGTTAACTCTCTCCACAGATGCTGACTGACCAGCATTTTCCATTTTTGTTTCACATTCCCGGAATCTTTGCTTTTTATTTGAGCAAGAATTAGAATTTTATGCAGAAGTTTTTTTTGGGGGGTTTCTTATGTTAGAAATGCTACTTCTACCTTGAATGTTTCAGCTGGGGGAACACAAATTAGACAGGGTGGGGAAATGCCCCATGTGCAACAACCCAAACCACCAATTGGTTTATTTTTGTCGAATTTACATTACTAGCTCTTCTGGTCAACACTTAACGAAGGCCAACACTCAGCCACAGCACCAGGTGCCCTTCACTTCAGTTAATATACTAGTTGACCTCTTATGGCATTGCTCTCTCTCTTGTAACCATCTCCCTGCTGGTGTCCTGCTGTTTGTTTGCCTCCCTTTGTCTTTCACCATGTTCCCTCTTCTCTGTCTGCATCTCAGACACGTTCTCTCATTGTGCTCCACATGTGTTACTTTTACTCTTTCTTTCTATCCTTCTTTGCATGCCTTTTTCTCGCTCTCCTTTTTTTCCTCCATGCCTTTTCTTCCCTCCATCTCCTTTCACTTATCTACACCAACCACACTCTGTATGCCCATGATAACAGCAGAAATTATCTTGCCTGGAGAAAAGACAGTGGCTAACTTGCACTGACACACATACAAATGTATTTCAATACAGCTCCACTGTTAATTGTTTTTGAAAATACTCTCTTTCTATACAGAAATATCCAATTTTTGCCATCTAAAAGAATTCCTTTATTTTCTGTGATTGCCATCTTCCATGCCATTTTCTGCACTCAAGTATGTAGGAATCCAACTGTGAAGTCAAGAAGGACCTGCAGCAGGAATCACACACATGACCAGGTCTCATGGTCCCCAGTACTGGAAAGAGGTGTAGGAAAATAAAAATAAAAGTTGTGTCGAAGCTTTTGGCCCAGGGAACAATTGCAAAGGACTACAGTCCACATCTTCAAGGGCAGGTGCGGCTGTTGGCTGGGGAGCAGTAACAGGAAGATTTGCTAATGTGGCACAGCGATAGAAATTTAGATGAGCACTGTGATTTCTATTACTAAAGCACAGGGAGGGAGCCATCATTGCCATGAGGCACCCTCCCAACACTTTGTACAAGACTGCCAGCGATTGGATGCAAACGCTACAATATAACCTATAATTTTCCACATCAGACCACCTGTACCAACATGTTCCACCTGCTAGACAAAAGCATGGACTCACAAACACATTATTTCAAGAATACTTGGTCACAACCATCAATCTCTGTCATATGCACCTGCATATAGTGTCCCATCTCTCTCCACCCTACCCTTTGGCTAATTGCAAAACACATAGCTTGGAAAATAAACAGGGAAAATTACCACGGTGAACTGGCAGCTTGCGTCATAGACCGTGGGGGGTGAGGGGGTGCTGGGTTTGACTCTCAGCCTTGCCTGATGTTCAAACACAGCTGCTGTCTCATAGGTTCCTCTGTTCTCAGTCTGTCAAAATCTGGAGGCCACCTGGACAGCAAGCACTTTGTTCCCCTCTGTGGTTTGGTTGTGGTATTGTACTGCGTCGGGATGGAAATCATCAATATGTTACATAGAAACATAGAATCTAGGAGCAGGAGTAGGCCATTCGGCCCGTCGAGCCTGCTCCGCCATTCAATACGATCATGGCTGATCATCCAAATCCAGTACCCTGTCCCTGCTTTAATCCCCACAGTACACATATCCCACCCTACCCCAGTAACCCCACGTATTTAATTCCCCCTAACATATCCCATCCTATCCCCATAACCCCACATATTTAATCCCCCCTAACACTAAGGGTCAATTTATCATAGCCAAATCAACCTAACCCACACATTTTTGGACTGTGGGAGGAAACCGGAGCACCCGGAGGAAACCCACGCAGACACGGGGAGAATGTGCAAACTCCACACAGACAGTCACCCGAGGTCAGATTCGAACCCGGGTCTCTGGCGCTGTGAGGCACCAGTGCTAACCACTATGCCACCGTGTTGCCCTAGAGGGGTTTGCCAGAATAGGTCAGTATTTAGAGAGACAGAATTGGATTGATTGAATTCAACAATGCCAGTCACAAGAGCCTCTGGTAGCCTGCAAGGTTGGCAGTGTGGGCCAGAAATTCGCTGTGTACTCATCGCAAGGCCACCTGAAGTGCCGGTTTCACGCATGCACTGCGCATGCGCGGGAATCCGGAACTTCCGTTCCCCTGAAGGAAGGGGTTCAGAGGTCGAACGCGTGCGCGGGAGAGGCTGCGCGCACGCAGCGAACTTCGTTTTTTTTTCAGGTTTCTCCGTGAGGGTAAGAATGGAGAAGCTGCACATTTAAAAAGGAGATGCAAGGCCTGCTTTTAACAAGGTAAGTGGTTAATTAAGTACAATTTAAACATTTTTTCAAACAGGTTTATCTTTTTTACATACTTTAAAGAAAGGTAAGTTTATTTTTAGCCCCGTTAAAAAGTTTAATTAATTTTTGCAAAAATTTAAATTTTTGTTTAAAGTAGTTAATTTATGTAATTTAGTTATTTTAAAAATGTGACGGTTTATAAAAAAAAAATGTATTTGAAGTTTTAGTGTGGTTTTGGGGCCGATCACTATTCATAGATTTGACAGGTCTTCCTGTCAAATCTAAGAATGAAAATTCCCTGCTAGGATTAGCTCTCCATGGCCCACGTGATCCCAGGGGACGTTTCGAACTAACTGAGCCCCTGGGATACACAAGCACTGTGCGCCGGCAGCTGCAGGAGGCCCAGGACCCGAATTCCTCGTGGGCCCGAAGCACAACGGCAGGCGCGGTAGGTAAGTACGCGCACGATGCTTGCACCCGCAGGAAGCCGGAGAGCCGAATTTCTGGCCCACAATGTTTTCTTGATACCGTGTGGGTTCTGCATTGTACTGACAGACTGTGGCATCAGTTGGGAATGAAAGCGCCGACGGAGACCACATCCCATTCTGGCAAACCTTATGAGATTAGGAAGCACTTCGGCTTTACACCAGCTGCAGTTTAACAATAACCAGGACAAAGCAAACTTGGACCCAGCTTGGAACTTTAAAAAAAAGTTTATTTTTCCAAACATTTTTAATATTAGCACAACACTTGACTGCCCCTTGGGTGATTTTTGGGTCACATGTACGCACACAAGCACAATGCTGCACTTGTCTGGCCAAAATCTAATACAACACCTGCATTACAATTTTGTCTTGCTCCGATGAGATTAAGCTGATATTAACGGCCTGGTACCACGGTCTGATATGCAAGCTAGCAAACCATGGAATCGGAAGTGCGGGGGTGGGGGGTAGAATCAATGTTAAAAAACAAAAACACATCTATTTTAATCACTTTTCTGCCAACAGGCACTATTTATGTCTCTGGGTGTACACAAGCCATTTAAAAAAAATTAAAGGGGTAGGCTTATTCAAATTTGTAGAGATTTCAAATTTAAGCCTTTCTCCACGTGGAATAAATGCAAATGATCTCTATTTGGACACTTCTTTTTGGGGACAATCTCTTCAGCTGAGCATTCACTACTGCAGAGGTTAGTTGTGGGGATTTTAGTAATTTGGGGACCGGGCAGGAAAGAAGGGAATGCAATGAGGGAAAGGGATTGAAAAAGGTTAGTTTATTAATCTTTTGCTCTGTGGATTGGCTTGAATTATTTCTGAAGCTGAATTAGAGCCCGTTTACTCATTAGCTGTAGACAACAAACACATTCGGTGCAACGCAACAGAATATTCCAAGAGAAACGTATAGTCAATTTAAGATCCCTACAGAGAGCTCCAATGTTGTACGGATCCTCATTTAAAATAGAATTGTGCCCGTGGAACTTTAGGTCAGCAGTGGAAGCACAAATACCAAGAGGGGGGGGGGGGGGGGGGGGGGGAGGAGGAGGAGGAGGAGAAGAAAACACCCATAAATTTTGAAAACCAAAACACTAATTAAATTCATTGCTTCAGGCCATAGTTGTTGCAAGTCAGCCATATAACTCTCGCTTTGTATCATGACCCATCCACCCATCTCCAACAGCTGTCAGCGACTACAGTCGCCTCCACTTCACTCAAGCTGTGGGGGAGACCAAAACTAAGGGCCATAAATAAAGATATGATGCGGAGATGCCGGTGTTGGACTGGGGTGGACAAAAGTGAGAAGTCGCACAACACCAGGTTATAGTCCAAGGGGTAGAAATTAGGTCGCGCCCCATTTGGGGCGCAAATATCGTCCGCGCGCAAATATTAGCGCCTGGCGCTAATTATCGGCACTGACAGGAAACTTCACTTTTACCGCCCCGGGAGGTGAGTGGAGCGCTAAATTAGGCGCTGCACACCTCTCTTAAGGCGCAAAGGCCTAGGAGTGAGGCGCTAACTCAGCGCACGAGCGCAGCGCAGCTGCTGCCAGTTAGCGAGGGAACACAGACACACTGGCGCCGGACACTTCTTAAAGCGGGGGGGGGGGCCACTTGCTCCCCAGCCACACCCTGCTCATTGCAGCCTTGAATCTCAGCCTGGAGAGACCTGTAATCCATTTTGCTGCCAAGCATGGAGAGGGTGAGAGAACGCGCTCATCGCTTCACCGAGCGGGCCTTGGATGCTCTGGTTGACGCAGTGGAGCGCAGACGATGCATGCTGTTCCCAGAGAGTGGCAGGAGGCCTTTGCCACGCGAGTTCAGAAGAGTGTGGAGGGAGGTGGCTCAGAGCGTCTCCTCCAGGAGCATGGTGCCCAGGACCCATGTCCAGTGCCGCAAAAAGTTCAACGACCTCACTCGGGTCGTCAGGGTGAGTGGCTTTTTCTCAATACCTCTCCATCCCTCCATCTCAACCTCACTCTATGGCCAGAGGGTCTTAAAACCCCAATGCACAACACTCATCCAACACCTATGGCCCTTTCATCAAACACACACACACATTCCACACTTTGCATACAGTAAGGGCTATTCACCTATGGGAGGCACATCAGGCAAGACCATGGCTGTATACAGTAAGGGCTATTCACCTATGGGAGGCACATCAGGCAAGACCATGGCTGCATACAGTAAGGGCTATTCACCTATGGGAGGCACATCAGGCAAGACCATGGCTGCATATTGTAAGGGCTATTCACCTATGGGAGGCACATCAGGCAAGACCATGGCTGTATACAGTAAGGGCTATTCACCTATGGGAGGCACATCAGGCAAGACCATGGCTGCATATTGACTCAGATGCTGTCCTTTTTCTTGCAGGCTAAGCTGGCTCATAATCGGAGACAGCAGCAACGGATGGGTGGAGGGCGGCTTCAGCTGCAACCCCTCAGCGATCTGGAGGAGCGCGTCCACAGGATTGTGGCAAGCCGGGTGATCGGTCCCGTCGCCACTGGAGACGCCGACCCCGTTGTGGACAGCAATGGTAAGGTCATCACCTTTTTGTCCTCTGTCCTTCCACTTGTCCCTCACAACACCAGCCTTTGACACTTTCAATCCAACTTGCTAACTCGCTGCACTTATTCCTCCCTTACTGCCACCCTGTCCTCACGCTAAAGCCACTCTTGTACCTCCCTGCTTTCAGATGGTGATTCACCAGCTGAGGAGATGGTCCCTGAAGCTGCCACTGGGAGTGATGCTGCAGCTGAGGAGGAAGAGGAAGCCGGAGCATCAGTGCCACCCTCTCCCGAGGAAGCCCATGGCCACACTGGGAACACGCCTTCCCCGGAGGGGAGCAGGGGGGAAGGAGCTGATGATGGTGAAGTTCCAGGACCCAGCGGGCTGCAGCAACGCCATGGGGGGGGGGGGGGGGGGGGGGAAGGGAAGAACGGGGGAGCAGGGGGGAAGGGGCTGATGATGGTGAAGTTCCAGGACCCAGCGGGCTGCAGCAACGCCATGGGGGGGAGAGGGAAGAACGGGAGCCTTCTCCCCAGAGGGAGAGTATGCCAGACACTCCTAATGCAATGGACGCAGAGGAGGAGCGGCTGATTGCAGAAATGAACAGCCAGGCGGTGGTCATGCACACTGAGCTCATGGGTGCAGTGGGAAGGGTGCCCGAATGCATTGAGGCACTGGCAAGGAGTGTGGAGCACTTCGCTGTAGCACAGGCGGATGCCACACTAAAGCTTACTGCTGCAATTCAGTCACTGGCTGCCAGGAACCCATCTGAGCCTGCTCTCATGCAGACTCAGATTGAGGCCACGCGAGCACTGACTGCTGCCATCCTCGATGGTTCGTGCACATGTCCCCGGGGCTGTCACCGCGCCGCAGCAGGCCAGCAATCTGTTCTCCGGCAAATTGCTCCGGATGCTGAAGTGCTGCCCCGTGGGAGTGCCAGTGTGTCGGGCGAGCAGGGAGTTGCTGTCCTCTCTCACGATGACAGCATTCCTGCTGCCAACACGGTCACTTCTCCACTGCACTTGCCACCGCCTGTAGGACAGACTGCTGCCGCCCATGCAGAGTTGGTGCAGTCTGCAGCCGGGCCCTCCAGGCCCAGAAGTGGTCGAGGCCGTCCTTCAGGGGCATCTGCAGTGTCAGGGTCTGACGAGCAGCAGCCTTCCACCAGCCTTGCTGCAGCCACTGAGGTCCCATTACGGAGGAGCAGTAGGGTTAGAAGGGGGGAAGTGCGCAAGGGAAGGAGATCACCCTCGAAGGGCAAAAAGTAGGAGGTGTGCCAAAATGCTGGTCATTTTTTTATTAAAGGCCGAGGTTCATGGCCCAACTTTTGTTTAGTGTTTTGGACATTATCTCCAGGTTGTGAGAACCAGTTATGTTATTGACTGTTTTTTTGTGTTTATTTCTATGAGTTTGTCATGAGGAATTGACACACACAGAGTTTGTACAATAAATAAGTTTCTGTATTCAAAATATACATGGCTGGTGGTTGGAATTATTGGTGCCTTGGCCGGCTTAGGGGTTGCGTGCTGGGTTGATTCGTGTTTGTAGCACTGGCAGGGGCCCTAGAAGCGGCTTGCTATTAGTCGTTGACGGACAGCCCTTGCAGTTTGACCATTGTGGGCCGCCCTCCTGCCTTGGTGCTGCTGCTGATCATCGTCCTCGGCCTGTTCCTCCTCTTCCTCCTCCTCCTCTTGTGGTGCTGCAAGGCCTGGTGGCATTGGCTGCGTCCTGAGGATTGCCATGTTGTGCAACATGCAGCACACCACTACGAATTTGGAAACTTGCTCAGGCGAGTACTGCAGGGCTCCTCCGGAATGGTCCAGACAGCGGAATCGTTGTTTGAGCACGCCGATTGTGCGCTCAATAATGTTCCTCGTTGCTTGTTGGCTTTCCTGGTACCGCAGCTCAGCAGGGGTGTTTGGCGCACGGAGCGGTGTCATCAGCCAGGTGCTCAATGCGTACCCCTTGTCCCCCAGAAGCCAACCGACTGGCTGATGCGGTGCCTCGAAAATTTCTGCCACAGTACTCTGGCGCAGGATGAAAGCATCGTGGCAGCTGCCCGGATAGTGGGCATTGACAGCGAGAATCACCTGTCTGTGGTCACAGACCAACTGCACATTCAAGGAATGGAACCCCTTTCTGTTCCGGAACTCCTCTGCATTCTCTCGCGGAGCACGCAAAGCCACATGCGTGCAGTCAATGGCGCCCTGCACCATGGGGAAGCCCGCTACCCTCGCAAAGCCCATAGCACGGTCATGCTGCTTGTCTGGGGTCATAGGGAAGGAGATGAAGTCTCGTCTCCTTGTGAAGAGGGCATTGGTGACCTGCCGGATGCAGCGATGCACCGCAAACTGGGAGATATTGGCGAGGTCCCCAACAGCAGCTTGGAATGAGCCAGTGGCGTAGAAGTTCAAGGCCACTGTGACCTTCACTGCCACCGACAGAGACGTCCTGGACCTCAGCTGAGGCTGCAGATCTGGCTGCAGCAGGTGGCAGAGCTCAGTGACCACCTCCTTGCTGAATCGCAGCCTTCGCAAACACAGCTCCTCGGACATGTGGATGTAGGAGAGCTGTTCACGATATACCCTGGGAGGGTAAGCTCTCCTGTACATGCGCCTGATGGGCCTCCTCCGTCTGGCCATCATTGCCACTCTCTGTCTGCGTCTCACTCTGCTCCGATTGAGCTGGAGCAGGACGACGCCCCCAATCATTGCAGCCCCCATCTTCTCTTTGCCAGAAAAGTAATGAGGTACAGCAACGAAAGTAGCAGCAAAGTTAGGATGAACTAGGCAAAACTACCTCACAAAGCGTTGAGTCAATGTAGAAGTCTCTCTCTCTCTCTCTCTCTCTCTCCGAATCTCTCTCTCTCTCAGAACGAGTGGTGCATAAATGTCGACCACAGAAAAAGACAGGAAGAGGCCCCCTTTAAATAGCGCCCCCCCCAGCCCCAGACCGATTGATAACGTTCCAGTCTTCCGGTCGTTGGAAGCGCCAGGCGGTAAGGCAGGGGGCGCCACTCAATTTCCGCTCCGGGGCGCCCCAAGGGCGTTGCACCACGGACTGACGTCACAATCTGCGCGCGCAGGTGGTCGCAGCGGTAAGTTTTAGCGCCGCCGCACAATCTCAAGTTAAGTTCTCGAGCGGCGCAAACAGCGCTGCGCCCGGGCGTTAGCGCCTTAACGCCCCATTAGCGCCCATTTAAGGCGCTAACGGGAGGCGCAACCAACTGAATTTTTACCCCCAACAGTTTTATTTGAAATCACAAGCTTTCGGAGCTGCTGCTCCTTCGTCAGGTGAAGTGAAGGGATACGAATCGGCAAAACATGTATAGACAGAGAACAATGCCTGTGCAGCGTACAATGTCAGACGACTACAGTTAATCTTTGACTGCCTTTTATCACACCTCGGCAGAGAAACAATCAGGTCAGTCAGGAAGGCATTATATCAAAGACATAGCAAGATACAACTAAGACAATGAGGTGGGGTCACAGGGGGTCTAATGTGTCAGATGCTGCAGTCTGTATGGAAAACCATAAACTTTTTTTTTTAAACTGGAAATCACATCTGTGAACAAGCCAACGACGACTCGAGTCTGGATGACTCTGCATCATGTAGCGTGACATGAACCCAAGATCCCGGTTGAGGCCGTCCTCATGGGTGCGGAACTTGGCTATCAGTTTCTGCTCGATGATTTTGCGTTGTCATGTGTCTCGAATAAATAAAGATGGTCGACAATAAATCTAATAGGGAACTCAGGAGAAACATCTTTACCTAAAGAGTGGCAAGAATATGGAGTTGTTGAGGTGAATAGGATAGATGCATTTAAAAGGGAACCTAGATAAGTACGAGAGATAAAGGAATAGATATGCTGATAGAGTTAGATGAAGTAGGGTGGGAGCATAAATGCAGTCATAGACCAGCTGGGCCGAATGGCCTATGTGTGCTGTAAATTCTATGTAATCAGCCTAGATTGTCCTCTGGATGTTCCCCCTTTCTGTGACAGACTCAGAGCAGGCGGGAGGAGGGAAATGAAGTGGGGAGGCTCAGCGCCACTTCCCAGCCCCTGAAGAAATCCACATCAAATTTCCTGGAGTGGCGTCACAGGTCCTTCAAAATTGCACCAAGCTGTGCCAATTCAATTTGAATTAACCTGACCATTGCCCTCCCCTACCACCCGTGACCCACTTCCCTGAAAGAATGCCTTCATAAAAGAGACCTTTCTGGACACTTGGTGGCATCAGGCATGTGGAAGTACTTTAAAAGGCCTCCTTCACAGCTTATTGAAACATTTAAAACTTTGCGTTATCATTTTATGGATTTACCTTCACACTTATCTCAGCATTACTCTTACTGTTGTGGTTTCTTTCCATTTTCCAGAAATCCATTCACTACAGGAAATGGTCAATCATGTTTCTACTGGGTATTCCCCTTCAACCCAATTATGACAAGGAAGCAAAGGAGGAGTCTGTAGGGATGTCAGGTACCATAAAAGGTGTCCCACACCCACTCGCAGATACCCAGAGCCTTGGATCTGCTGCCCAAAACGCCCACGTCTAGACTTCACCAATGAATCACACGAGAAGACTGAGCTTCCCTCAAGAGAGCATGGACGAGTTGTCACCTGCTCGACCCAGACCTGCAACCTACTTCCCCCAAAAGGCACCTCATTGCATGTGGCAGTGAAAGTCACTACAGTCCTCAGCTTTTAGGCCTCAGAGTTCTTCTAGGCTGCATCAGCAGACATTAGGTCATAGGACCCATTTGGAATCACAGGTGACAGACTCACTCTTCATCACCTCCCCTATGGAAACTGGTCACCAACGAGAGGACTGTCCAATTTTAATCGAGTGACACAAGTCCAATATCCATGGCTTTTTCCAAAACACCCTCCTCTTCCTGAGCAGGAATGGGTTGCACCCGCTGAATGTGCAGGTGATCAGTGATGCCCAAAATTTTACTTTACAATGCAAATGCTCAATATAATTCCTTTATTCTGAGACACATCAACATCCCACAGCGCTTTACTGCTGAGGCAGGTCTCTGGTTGGCTCCACGAGATAGGAGCTACACCCTGAAGCAATGGTTCATGACCCCAGTGTAGTTCCCTTATACCCCAGGGAACACTGATGCAACAAGGTTCATGGTGCCAAAAGAATCGCAATTCAACAGACCATTGTGATTCTGAAAGCTGATACCGGAGCAGATCCAGGGGAGCTCTTCAGTATAGTCCTACTCTTTGCCCTTCAAAAAAGGACACTAGATGCATTAGAGTCCCATGAACAGCAATGAGATAAATGACCAGATCATCGGTTTTAGGTGTTGGTTGAGGGATAAATGTTGGCCAAGACACAGAACTCCCCTGCTCTTCTTTGAAATAGTGCTGTGGGATGTTTCACATGCACCTGAAAGGGCAGACAAGGCCTCAGTTTAACGCCTCATCCGAAAGACAGCACCTCCAACAGTGTAGCACTCCCTCAATACTGGAGTGCCAACCTAGATTATGTACTCAATTCTCTGGAGTGGAGCTTGATCGCACGATCTTCTGACTCAGGAAGTGAGAGTACAACCACTGATCCAAGGCAGACACCAAATTAAATTAAAAGTAAAACAAAAATGTGCTACATATATTTTCCTCCTCTCTGGATCACGGACCAACTGATCACCTCCCAAGCCTCCATCCACAACACTCTTGCCTTGCTACAAAGTGTGCAAAAATTGTGGCTTGGACAACTTTCCCTCCTTGTAAAAGATGTGCCTGATGTCCACACAGCCAACTGGGTGAAGGTTAGAATTCAGCATCAGATCAAACATGCAGTCAATTACAATTATTACAACTGCTCACTAAAACAAAAGCAAAATAATGCGGATGCTGGAAATCGGAAATGAAAAAGAACAGAAAATCCAGGAAACACTCAGCAGGTCAGGCAGCATCTGATGAAAGGTCATCGACCCAAAATGTTATCTCAGTTTCCTTCTCCACAGACACTGGCTGACCGGAGTGGTGCCAGTATTTTCTATTAAAATTGCTCTTCGGTTACAGTAAATGGTCACATTCATAGTCGTGATGACGTAGTACAGCAGGGAATGAGCTTTACAGGTGGCTCGTTAACAAGCCTGACAACCAGCTTCAGTCATGGTTACCAAAGGTCTTGATGTCTGGTAGAGTTTTGGTTGTGTCACCATAGCTGTTGAATTTCCAGAGTCAGTCGAGGTGATGCTTATCCCCCTCGTGTAGTCCCTGGGGTGTTGCCATCATACAGCAGGCAAGGCCGTACAAATGTGAGAGCTCTTTGATTCAAGAGCTGCAGAATCCCAATGCCCCTGATTCGATCACTAAAGATCTGCCA
Source organism: Squalus acanthias (assembly GCA_030390025.1). NCBI lineage: Eukaryota > Metazoa > Chordata > Chondrichthyes > Squaliformes > Squalidae > Squalus > Squalus acanthias. Next base: position 106,068,261 of record CM059429.1, on the reverse strand, counting down.
AAAACCTGTAAAATTAAACAATTTTTCTTCATAATATTTACAAGTGGAGCAGCAAGACATCTTTACTTCTTCCAATTTTGACAGTTAAATGCCACACGTGCAGTTGGTAACAAGCAAAGCAGGAAAGGAAAAATAGTCTTAAATGCGTCAGCCACGGCTCAGTTGGTAGCACTCTTGCCTCGGAGTCAGAAGGTTGTGGGTTCAAGTCCCACTCCAGAGACTCTAGCACAAAAATCTAGGCTGACACTCCGGTGCAGTACTGATGGAGCGCTGCAGTGTCGGAGGTGCCATCATTCAGATGAGACTTTAAACCGAGGCTACCTCTGCCCTCTCAGGTAGATGTAAAAGACCTCACGGCACTATTTCAAAGAAGGGGAGTTCTTCCCGGTGTCTTGGTCAATATTTAACCCGCAAACAACATCTCCAGATAGAGATGATCTGGTCATTATCACATTGCTGTTTGTGGGACGTTGCGGTTCTCAAATTGGCTGCCGCATTTCCTACATTACAACAGCGACTACACTTCAAAAGTACTTCATTGACTGTAAAGCGTTTTGGGACGTCCTGAGGTTGTGAAAGGTGCTATATAAATGCAAGTCTTTCTTTGTAGACCAACTACATTCAAGGTTTTTCTCTCCGTAGGTCCCTTAGGTATGTACCATGGAGTTTGCAAGCCACATATAAAATTTAAATGAATGAGGACGTTAATTTTCACAAATCTCAACCGGAGAATTTAAAAAAAGCACAAGTAGAACGGAGTTGGCGGGGCTTCATCAGCCAGATTGTCAGGCCTCAGCTTGGGACCCCTATTTGCATTCATATTATGTGGTTAGTTCATATGATTGTGGCTGATGACATGGCAGAATTGTTGCCTATGTTGTTTCAAGGGTTTCAAGCCAAGAACTCAGTACGGTTCAAACTCTACAGCACAAATGGAAATCCATAAAGGTGCAGTCTTCTGGGAGCGCACTTCACATGTGATTTGAGTAATAATGCCTAGATTTAAATTTATTGTTCACTTCAAGAGTTATCAATTTGGTAGTTATAGAGAGAGTTATATCTATACAGTATATGAGATTCTAGTGAATCTGCCTGCCGTGGTAATGCTCATGGTTAAGATGGGAGAATATACTTCTTTAGAAACAGGATTATTACTACATTTAACACACAATTTATCATACAAGTGTTTACGGCTCAGTAGTATTTTCCAGATAGGTTTACAGAGGCATGCTTGAGGAAGGCAGTCTCCTGCTAAGGTGGAGCTGTGATTAATCTAGCCTGCTCTTTCAAAGCCACAAAGTCTAACTGGACCAAATAAATCTGAACATCTACTGACTCACCTGTTCCCCACTGTACCTTTACCTGACGAAGGGGCAGCAGCTCCGAAAGCGCGTAATTTTAAATAAAACTGTTGGACTATAACCTGGTGTTGTGCGACTTCTCATTTCTGTTCCCCAAAGGAAGTATTATAAAGAGGCACATTGCAGGATCAATTATAGAAGAATACCTGTTGCTCAAGGAAGTTTAACGGATAGGCCGATTCTATTTAAGACCACTTGTTCATCGGTAGGTTTCCTACCCATTCAATTGTGATTTGCTGCTATTTCACAGGTACAAGTATGACATACACTTTGCAGTTGTGACACTTGAGATGTGATGGGCATGAGCTAGATTTATTCCATGTATATAGATGGTCCCTAAACTGACTCATTTATATGGTGCACCAAAGACAGACCCAGATTGGATACTTTAGTTTATGTAAATTTACACACTGGAGCTGCCTTCAACCTTTGATGGGAAATTTTATGAGGAAAAACTAAAAAAAGGATATTTTTCTATACACATACACTAAACATCCTCTGCAAACTAGATATAGATCATGGGGACAATTTGCGCCAAATACTTTAGGCGCTAAAGAAGTGGTCAAGCTGGGGTCTTAAGCTGAAACGTTGGTTTAGCCTGCAAGACACCATCTTGGTAAAGGAGTTGAAGCCGGAGCTGGGAACGGCCACCCGGAAGCTCATTAAACAGCTGATTGCCACGTAAAATGCCTGCTGGCGCTCATTAAAGAGGCTGCACGGCCTTTTGGTGGCTAGTGCTTCAACTAACGCCCTCTCCTAACGGCAACCAGCTGTTTCATAGAAGCATGGAATGGTTACAGCACAGAAGGAGAGGCCATTCGGCCTGTCGAGCCCGTGTCGGCTCTCTGCAAGAGCACTTCAGTTAGTCCCACTCCCCCCCACCCTTTCCCCGTAGCCTTGCAAATTTTTTTCCTTCAGGTACTTATCCAATTCTGTTTTGAAAGCCACGATTGAATCTGCCTCCACCACCCTTTCAGGCAGTGCATTCCAGATCCTAACCACTTGCTGCGTAAAAAAGTTTTTCCTCATGTCACCTTTGGTTCTTTTGCCAATCACCTTAAATCTGTGTCCTCTGGTTCTCGACCTTTCCGCCAATGGGAACAGTTTCTCTCTATCTACTCTGTCCAGTCCCCTCATGATTTTGAATACCTGTATCAAATCTCCGCTCAACCTTCTCTGCTCCAAGGAGAACAACCCCAGCTTCTCCAGTCTATCCACGTAACTGAAGCCCCTCATCCCTGGAATCGTTCTCATAAATCTTTTCTGCACCCTCTCTAAGGCCTTCACATCCTTCCTGAAGTGCGGTGCCCAGAATTGGACACAATACTCCAGTTCAGGCCGAACCAGTGTTTTAAAGGTTCATCATAACTTCCTTGCTTTTGTGCTCTCTGCCTCTATTTATGAAATTGAGAGGTCGCACAACACCAGGTTATAGTCCAACAGTTTTATTTGAAATCACAAGCTTTCGGAGCTATCACTCCTTCCTCAGGTGAAGTAAATTGGATACAGAATCGCCAGAGCATATATAGATGGAAAAAAAAGCATGTGTACTTTACAATTGCAGACCAATAAATCCACCCCAGTCCAACACCGGCATCTCCGCATCATGACCTCTATTTATGAAGCCCAGGATCCCGTATGCTTTTTTAACCACTTTCTCAACCTGCCCTGCCACCTTCAATGATTTGTGTCCCTGAGCCATCCTGCAACGTGCTGCTGTGTGCCAGCCAGAGCACTCCACACCTTCAGTGGAAGTGGGTGTGAGGAGCCCACATCTATTGCTTGATAAAAAATATTGCGCCTAATCAGCACTTGAGTGCTAAACCTGCAGGTTTCTGGTTAGCGCCTGCAGGCACATTCAAATCATGATAATCAATTAGCCTGAAAATTGCGTGCTAAATCCAGACTTTCAAACAGGCGTTTCTTATTAGCACAGCACCCATTTAGCACCTGTTTTCATCCTTTGGCCAAATAACCCCCAATAACTCCACACTTGAGGAATTTTTATTTTAAATGATATATAGATTTTAAATACATTGGAAAAATAGAATCTGTCACAACAGCAGAAAGTGATAAATCTCTCCAATCAAGAAGAAAGGCACAACTGACTTACAAGTTCATCACTCAGGACCTCTCCAATCAACTTTATCTACAGAGTTATCAATCATACCCCTCTGCCAGCTGTGTCATATTCTCTATATACACAAACCAGTCATGTGGCGAACTGGCCTATAGAACTGTAGATGATTGCCAAAAAAGTTGGATGAATCATGCTGAAATGAGCCACATTAACTCTGTCCATCCTGGCTGAGACTGCTTCTGCAAGTGTTATACTGGTAGGAGACAGATGGCTGTCTTCTAAATGGCTTGGGTTGGAACATAATTCCAAGTGGCTGATCTATTACACCATGGCTGTGCTGTATTGTATTCTGGGCTTTTACCAACACAGCAGTTATTCCGGATGATTTAGTTATCAAGGCAAAATATGAAGGCTGAAAAGATCCAGCAAATTTTCAGTCAATGTTATCTAGTCCATTAAACACAAGGTCTAGCTTGGTTCCGTCTGGACAATTGCATTCTTCTTACCACAACCTAAAAATAAACAGCTGCAAAAAAAAAAATCATAAAGGATCCATCTCCAGACCGACATGACTGGCTGCAGCAATAATCAAAACGTTTCCAAATAATTTTATATTTTATCTCCGAAAACTGCTCTTGGTTGCTCTCATTTACAGGCACGATTTTCAAGTGCATTTATATCAATAGTGATAGACTTCTGTATGCTCATTGCGGAGAGACAGGAGTGCCATAAAATGGAATTGGTTTCCCCCTTCACAGCCACTTTAACATGGGAACACTGGGCTCCAGCTACACAGAACCAGCAACTGAGCTTCAAAAACCCAGCCTCTGAGGAGGCACACCCACATCACCAGGAAACTATTCTACTCAACACTTCCAACTCGGATATTTCAAAAAGGTACCCTAGAAATAATTAATTAAATTAACTTGGAGCAGTTGCGAGAAGCAAACCAGGTTAAATATAGAAATACAGATGCACAGCAAGAAATTATACTTTTTGTTTTATTGTACAGTATTGTTTGTGGCCAAGGCCATCAAGTCCCCCACATTGGGCAGGAGTCTCACGAGGGATAGCAGAGGGCAGTGGTTCTCAAATTTTTTGGGTTGAAGAACCCCTTTTCAAATCGATTAGTAATCACTGACCCCCAATCTAAGTTATAATACTATAAAATACTCATAATATGTATGTGCTGCATGTAGAGTGCTTTAATAATGCTTTTAAGAAAACAGGTATTTACTTACTAACCTCCAGCCCTATCCTTTAATTTATATTATTTTTTTCTCACATGGCAGCTGTCGATCATTCTGCCGGTGCCATTTACACTTCATCTAGAGCCATCTTTTGTTTCTTAACTTGTCCCATTACCATCTCCTTTTGCCTTGCACCATCTCTTAATCTCACAATCTCTCCTGCCTTCCATCCTATCACAGACCTTCCCTTTTGTTCTTTCCTCCCCTCCCCCTACACTTGCTTAAAAACCTGTTCCATCCCCAGCTTTTTCCCCAGTTCTGACGAAGGGTCATCGACCTGAAACGTTAACTCTGTTTCTCTCTCCACGGATGCTGCCTGACCTGCTGAGTATTTCCAGCATTTTCTGTTTTTATTTACTTATAGATATCAGAGAGACGGGTGTGCCTGCTTCTCACACCAGTTCTGGGGACTCTGCAGCAACAGATGGCCACTATTAGCCACTCCGTGCAGGACAATTTTTAAAGCCGTCAGCAGGCTGGCCAAGGCGAGTGAGGGCACGAGCACCCGTTCACATGCTGGGATGCTGCTGGAAGCACGACTCACCACCACTGGCATGTTCTGCAACAGCTGCACGATGGAATTGTACGTGTTGGCGTGAACTCGTTCAGGCAAGTGTTTGAAGGGCCCTGGAGGCACTCTGATCACGCGCGGGAGGACAGCAGAGAGTTGCAATGCCAGGGAGAGGAATCTGCTCGACCAGCAGGGAGCGCTTGTTGCAAAGTGAGTGATAGCTGTGGGCCTCTGAGGAGGCAGGCCCAGCCGTTGAGAATAATTCACAAGAACTGAATCAGTATCTGTTTTATAAAGAGGAGCAGGCTTGGAATTACCTCCGGCCGCTGACCCACTGGAAAGTCTCTACGGACCCCAGTTTGAGAAACACTGGCACAGGGTGCATTTAAAGTGGCTGCAGTTCAGGTTATGGCCTGGTTAGAACCATGTTTGCACTGTGACATGAATAGGGAGTTTTGGAGAACCAGTCTATATATATTACCATCATCGAATCCCCCACCATCAACATCCTGGGGGTCACCATTGACCAGAAACTTAACTGGACCAGCCACATAAATACTGTGGCAACAAGAGCAGGTCAGAGGCTAGGTATTCTGCAGCAAGTGTCTCACCTCCTGACTCCCCAAAGCCTTTCCACCATTTACAAGGCACAAGTCAGGAGTGTGATGGAATACTTTCCACTTGCCTGGATGAGTGCAGCTCCAACAACACTCAAGAAGGTCGACACCATACAGGACAAAGCAGCCCGCTTGATTGGCACCCCATCCACCACCTTAAACATTCACTCCCCCCACCACGGCTGCAGTGTGTACCATCTACAAGATGCACTGCAGCAACTCGCCAAGGCTTCTTCGGCAGCACCTCCCAAACCCGCGACCTCTACCACCTAGAAGGACGAGGGCGCATGGGAACACCACCACCTCCAACTTCCCCTCCAAGTCACACACCATCCTGACTTAGAAGTATATTGCCGATCCTTCATCATCGCTGGATCAAAATCCTGGAACTCCCTCCCCAAGAGCACTGTGGGAGTACCTTCACCACACGGACTGCAGCGGTGGCTCACCACCACCTTCTCAAGGGCAACTGGGGATGGGCAATAAATGCTGGCCTTGCCAGCAATGCCCACATCCCATGAACGAATAAAAAACAAAAAAAAATGTAATATCCTGGTATAGGAGACTGGTAGTCACTTTAACTACAAATGCTTCCATAGAATTTACAGCACAGAATCCAACCACTGAGTCCAATAGGTCGCTGGAGAGCAAGAGAAAGCAAAACACCATGTTTGTGGGACTTTCTAAGAAGTCTTGCCATCGAAGTGTCTTATTGATACTAAAAGCCCTGCCCACATGGCTTCTTACTTTGCAGTAAGAGAAAGCAAAAGTATAAGAGTGTCACTTGCATCTGCACTCAAGCAGACAAAAATAGGAAAATAAACAAAGAGTCAAGCTAAAAATATTCATGCCACATTTATACTGCACTGAAGGGTGCTGCATGACCCATATATGTGTTATTTTTAGTTGTACTCGTGTGCAAGTGGGTTGTGGGCAATATTGAAAGGAAACACCAGGATGCCATTCGCTGCCAAGATGTAAAGTCAATTTTGTGTTTGCTCGACTGATCTAAAAGAGATGCCTTTACATCAAAGGTTCCATGTGAATCTAGATTTTAGTTCTGATCGAGACATTCCCAAGCTCCACGAGCATATGGCCACCCTATCCTACACGCAACATCTCATCCCAAACTGCGGACCTTGTACCCAGGAAAAAGCTCGGCTATTTCACGCAAAAGAACTATAACATTCCAAGATGCTATAAAGTGGGAAGTTTTTCTGAAGAGTATATTCCAATTCGCTGCAATGTATTACTTAATTTGTAAATAAGCAATTTAATCCGTATAAAAAGAGCCCGAGTGATGCTATAATTATCATCCTAAAAAGACAGTCACTGCAGCGAGTATCCCATGTATTCTCCAGTAAGTAACTCACCACAATTGGAGTTAATAATTGCACTTCCTCCTGCAAATTTCGCCCAAACCATCCAGAACCTATGCTCCTCACAGACTACCACAGCAGGGCTGCTCTACCTGCACCATTGTATAAGACCAAGCGAACTTTCAAAACTGCGGTCCAGAGTGGACTTAGAAAGGGAAAAAATGTTCTTGTTGTTGCGTTAGCCATCACTTCAAGAACAAATATAGCAAACTCTCTGAACTCAGGAAATTTAAATGTTTGCAGAGAGAGAAAATGCAGAGAGAATGGCTGGGGACAAGCTTCTTACAGGTCAGAATAAAACAGCTCAACAAAGAGGAACTTGATTGAGTCTTTAGATGTGGGAATAGGATTCACATTAAAAGGACAGGGTCTAATGAATTGTATTTCCAGGTCTTAGATGATTACAAATCTTAATATCTAGGACATGGGACCTAATATCATACGCCAGTTTCTAATTTTAAATATGTAAAAAGGACAGCATTACAGGCAAAGCACAGCATCCATTCACTTCCCTCTTTTCTCCTTCCAGTTTTATAAATGGAGATGTATATCTACTGAATTGGTCCATAAGCTATTTTGAATAGACTTGGCTATAGTTTAATTATCCTTTGCTTTCTTTTAGGAATATTGATTAGACACATACTGGAGACAAACATTGTGTGTGAAGTGTCTGCACCTGTCCTCGCCCGGTCATGTGATACCGTGAATTTCCAGTTCAGCAACATCATGAATTGGTAGCATTGGCCAGAGTTCACCATCCCCATTCATGTCATCACTGAACCATTTCTTCAACGCTAGAGCCTGTTTATTTGCCTTATTTTTCCTTCCCATCTCCTAAGGGTATTAGCTCATCGTGGGAGACAGTTTCACTGGTTCAGACCACCCTCTGGTGCCTTGCCTGGGTAGCCATTTTTCTTTTGGAGTGTAGATGAAATATTGGCAGGTTATTCGACTGTGGAGGTATCACACTGTCAAATAGCTTATCCACACTGCACACATTCCAGCAAGTATTAGAAGTGGGAAATTGAATTAAAAATGGGCTTTTCGTGATTGAACACCACTGCTCCACTGTACAAGTACCTGTAAGCTCTAGTAGTAATCGTGAAGAAAGAACCAAGGAACACAAATGGCCTGAGTTACTGACTGAAATGTTAAACTGAGGCCCAGTCTGCCCTTTCAGGTGAATGTAAAAGATCCTGTGACACTGTTCGAAGCAGTGCAATGGAGCTCTCCCTGGTGTCCTGGCCAATATTAAGCCCTCAACCAAAACCAAACAGATTATCTGGTCATTATCACATTGCTGTTTGTGGGAGCTTGCCGAGTGCAAATTGGCTGCCCTGCTTGCTACATTACAACAGTGACTGCACTTCTAAAGTACTTGATTGGCTGTAAAGTATTTTGGGCCATCTTGAGATCATGAAAAGTGCTTTATAAATGCAAGTCCTTTCTTTTTTTTTATTGTATTGCAGGTGTTAAACCACAACCAAGTGAATTAGAAACAACAGCAAAAAAAAAAATTCCAGCAGAAACTATGTACAGTGTGCCTGTAGTGACAACGTTGAGTGAATCACTAACTTCTTGCCTACTGGCACTTCCTGGCAACTCTGACTGAGGTATTCAAATTGGTGCCACAACAAAGAAGCTCGTGTGTTGAAATGATTAACTAATAAAAAAGTAAGAGGGATTGCACCAAAGGTGGCATTAAATATATAGAAAAGTCATCAAGATTGATTGACAGAAGCAGAAAGCCTACATTGTGAAAACAAAACAATTTATGCAACAAGGTAAAAAATCACGGGATTGGGGGTAATATTCTGGCATGGATAGAGGATTGGCTATCTAACAGAAAGCAGAGAGTTGGGATAAATGGTTCATTCTCAGGCTGGCAATCAGTAACTAGTGGTGTTCCACAGGGGTCAGTGCTGGGTCCCCAACTCTTCACAATCTATATTAACGATTTGGAGGAAGGGACCAAGTGTAACATATCAAAATTTGTAGATGATACAAAGATGGGAGGGAAAGTAGTGAGTGAGGAGGACATAAAAAACCTGCAAGGGGACATACAGGCTAAGTAAGTGGGCAGAGATTTGGCAGATGGAATACAACACTGGAAAGTGTGAGGTGATGCACTTTGGCAGGAAAAATCCTAGAGCAATTTATTATCTTAATGGCAAGAAACTGGAGAGTACTGAAGTGCAAAGGGATCTGGGGGTCCTGGTGCACGAAACTCAAAAGGTTAGTATGCAGGTGCAGCAAGTGATTAAGAAGGCAAATGGAATGTTGGCTTTCATTGCTAGGGGGATAGAATATAAAAATAGGGAGGTATTGCTTCAGTTGTACAAGGTATTGGTGAGACCGCACCTGGAATACTGCATACAGTTTTGGTGTCCTTACTTAAGGAAAGACATCCTTGCTCTCGAGGCGGTGCAAAAAAGGTTCACTCGGTTAATCCCGGGGATGAGGGGGTGGTCATATGAGGAGAGGTTGAGTAGATTGGGACTCTACTCATTGGAGTTCAGAAGAATGAGAGGCGATCTTATTGAAACATAAGATTGTGAAGGGGTTGGATCGGGTGGATGCGGGGAGGATGTTCCCGATGACGGGTGAGACTAGAACTAGGGGACATAGTCTTAGAATAAGGGGCTGCTCTTTCAAAACTGAGATGAGGAGGAACTACTTCACTCAGAGGGTGGTAGGTCCATGGAATATGCTGCCACAAAAAAATGTAGAAGCTATATCATTAAATAAATTTAAAACAGAAATAGACAGTTTCCTAGAAGTAATAGGCATTAAGGGTTACGGGGAGCGGGCAGGAATTAGGACATGAGTCTAGGTTCGGATCGGTCATGGCCCTGTGGGTAGTGGAGCGGGCCCAGGGACCGTGTAGCCTGATTCTGCTCCTATTTCGTGTGTGCAATTCTGTTAGATGCAGGAGAGGGTTCTGTGATAGATAGTAGATTGGCGGTTAGGATCAGATCAGCCATGATCTTATTGAATGGCGGAGCAGGCTCGAGGGGCCGATTGGCCTACTCCTGCTCCTATTTCTTATGTTCTTATTGCACAGACCCATTAGTTAAGACCTTTTCCCCCTTCATCCTTCAGCTGGAAAAATGTTTGCGCCACAAATTGCTGGAAGTGCGAGCTGATAATGGCAATGGGGTATCTGGGACCTTGGTGAACAACATGACCAACAGTCTATCTCCTTAACCAATTAGACTTAAGGATTAAGAAACAAAGTGCCTCCACAGTTTCCAATTGTTCTATTTCTGGGCCGGAGAGGTTGAGTGGCATTGCAGGAACATCATTAAAAAAGTGTCCTTACGCTATTAAGTACCAGCCCTAACTTTCTGCGGTGAGCTTAATTGATACTTAATGCGCAAATGCAGCAATTTCTTGAAACCCAATGAGGGCAAGAGCGAGTTCCCTTTTTCACAAGGCTAATGGCAGAGCGTCGCAAATTGCTCAGCAATTTACAACTCACTGGGTACCTCTTCCTCTCCACATATTGCTGATGATTTACACACTAATAACGGTGTGTGAATTAAACTCGCCATTATTTTGCCAGCAAATTCTGGCCTATTGTTCTACTCACCAAGAATCAGCTGACTACAGCGGCAGGGCAGTTAAAGCAGTTCACATAATTATGGTCAGTCTTTGGAGACTGGCCCATTGCAGTTGGGACACTTTGCCCTTAAATGAAAAGCTCATGGCTGGGATTTTTACCTTGATAATTATCCCCTTCACACTCCTGCTCCAGAGAACATACTGGGTACAGTTCAATAGATAGGTGGCCTGTTTTAAGTGCACCTCCTGCAGGTAAAGTCACCAAGCAGAAGTGACTTATGACCTATACTCCCATCTCGGAGGAAAGTGCCTTGGATATGAACAGGCACATAAACCAAGAAATACAAAGGAAGAAATGGAACAAGGATGAAATGAGAGAGTCGGGTCTCCGCCAGTCTACAAGAGGCCTGTGTGACTACAATACTAAGCCAATGATCGAGATCATTTACTGTTGCATGCTAGTAATGCCATGATAGCACATTTTTGTTGTTGCCACGATGTTGTCCGCGTTTCCTCCTGAAAATTTACATTTGTCATTATGCCTGAAGACATTATAGCGGTCAAGATATAATGTAAAACCTAGGGAATTTTATTTGTTGGCCTCTGCAGTTGAAAGTCTAACTGATTTTTCCTCACTGCTAACACTTTGCTGTAATATCTCATTTATATGGATGAAAGTTGGCAGCTATCTATGTCAATTACAGGCACAGGCCAATAAATCAGGTTACTGTAGTTAGTAAGTGCCAACAGGATTTATTTATTCTTAAATTGAAGATGAAAGATGTGACACGACGGATTATTTCTGTACTGGGAGAATGTGCATGCCACTGCTTCCCTCAATAGAACCATACAGACAACACAACATTCCTGAGAACTAGTCCTAGGGTATATAAAGAGCTTTTTCTACCAAAGGAAGCAATAATTTAAATTGAATCTGATTGAGGGGAGAAAAAAAACCTGAATGGAATTTGTGGCTATACATCGCCAAAGCGTAAATCCTAAAAAAAAACCACAAAATGTATTTGATTCTTGCATAAGATTCCCCATATGACAGGTTCATAATCTTGGCTTGTTCATCAGGTAGGAGAAGGAGGAGGCAATGGATAGAGGCTGAGTGCATTACAGGAAGGGTCACCCTGGCTGAAGAGTAGGAATGGCATGGACTCGAGAGCCAGTCACCTGCCTGCTGTCTCAGCAAGGATTGGGGATTGATATGAAGGTGGGAGAATGGGTCCCCAAAGCTATGTGCAAGATACCCTAGTCGTGTATACATATATACACACAGGATTAGGATTTGATCTCATATGATTAAGGTTTTTGTTTTCTTTTTACTGATAAATGACTTGTGGATTGTACTGTAGCTAGAAATAATGAAATGGTTAAAGTTGTTCATTCCCAGGATGCTTTAGGGTTTAATGCGTCAGGGTACAACTTAACTGACTGCCATTTAGCTTCTGCTGAAAAAGTGCAGGATTCATGTCTGACTAAACTTTGTCAATACATTGTGAACCAAGATAGAGATAGGAAGTGGGACAATGGGCCAGGATGGTGGACAGGTTGGCATCTGGTGTTTTGTGGGAACTACCTAATTTCTGGGGGTCTTGTTCACGATAACTGCTATCAGGGTATAATGAATCATCTAGAACAGTATGCATGACTAACAGACTATAAAGATCTTGAGCTTTCCTTCACAGTTGTAGAGAGTCAGGATCGAAAGGATTGACGAAGGTTACATCTCTGCAGAAAATGGGGCAATATTGTTTATTTCTCTGTCTACAGCTTCGAGACATTGCGTGTATCAAAGACTTGGTCGAACACAATGGCCCAAAAATTAGTGCCGCTACGCGAGAGTACGCACTGCGTACTCTCGCGTATTCTGTCTCCAATTGCCGGTTTTCTGCATGCACTGCGCATGCGCTGAAAACCGGCACTTGGTGAATGGAAAAGGGGGCGGGTCCTAGGTGCACCGCGTGCGCGCTACAGGCTGCGCGCACGCTGTGCACTTAGTGGTTTCAACGCGCAGGTAAGTACGGAAGATTCTACACATAAAAAAAGGAGTAAGACCCATTTTTAACAAGGTAAGTAGTGAATTAAGTATTATTTTGAATTTTTTTTAACAGGTATATCTTTTTTAGAGACTTTAAAGACAGGTAAGTTTATTTTTATAACTTTAAAAGATTTTAAATTTTTTCAAAAATTTAATTTTTTATTTAAAATGGTTAATTTATTTAACTATACTTATTTTATTAATGTGTTTTTTTTTAAATTTAATTGAGGTTTAGCAGTTCTTTTGGGGGGCTATAGTATTCATAACTTTCACAGCACTTATGTGAAAGTTATGAATGGAAGATGGTGTGCTGCCATTGGCTCTAATTGAGTCACGTGATCCCACAGCTCGCACGAATTAACTACGCCGGTGGGATACGCAAGCCCAGCACAGCAGCTGTCCAGAACATCAAGTTCGTGCGAGCTGGAACTGAAAAAGCCAACGCGGAGTGAGAGATCACGGGGAGGCCTTACCCTCGCACGAAGGCTTCCTCATGAATTTTTGGGCCATTAAAAGGATTAAGGTGCAAACCATATTTGGTGTCAGATTTGAATTCTCTTACATGAGAGAAAAGAAAAGTGGGAGGTCCTGAAGAGGTCAGTTCTAAGGAGGCTCAATACTAACCGTATCCATTTATTGGACTTTATTGCTGTTGATACAACTACAAGAATCACTGAATGTTACAGCACAGAAACAGGCAGTCAGGTCTGTGCCACCTAATCCCACTCACCGTGTTCCCTATATTCTTTAATAATTCTCTTTTTCAAGCAACTCTGTAATCCCCTTTTGAAAAAATGTATAGCGTCTTTTATTAAATCTGAGTATTAAATGTAAAACAAAATCTGAACTCTCAAAATCCAGACCTACCAAATCTAAATGTTAATCCAGATTCTATCACTCTGAAAACTTACCGTCAGGATTTAATAATGTCTAATATCAAAGTATTTAGGGATTCATAAATCCATATTGAAATCTCAAGACATATTTTTAATCTTAAAGATTTTAAGGAGGACATAATAAATCAAAGTCATGCAACGATTTTAACATTATCCACAAGCTTAAAAAGATAAAATTAAAATAAGTAAATAAGAAAAGGACTTAATGAACTGAATCGGGCAAAATTAGACCACAATAAAAAGCTTTTTGGATGGGATTTGAAAATTGACATGCCAAGTTTGTTAAAAAGCTTTACATTTTGCAGCAAGCAATTTTAGCCTTGGCACTTCATAATTGCAGGTAAATCTACTACTCCTACTTGATTTGTGTTACAATATCTGCCTGCTTCATGACAACATGCAAGCCGTGATCCTGACCAACGGTTCCAAAACAGACCCAATTCACGTACAGACCGGGGTCAAGCAAAGCTGCGTCATCGCACCAATGCTCTTCTCGATCTTCCTGGCTGCAATGTTTCATCTCACCCTCAGTAAGCTCCCCACTGGAGTGGAGTGGAACTAATTTACAGAACAAATGGGAAACTGTTCAACCTCCGTCGCCTCCAGTCCAGATCCAAGGTCGTCCCATCCTCTGTCGTCGAATTACAGTATGCAGACGACGCTTGTGTCTGTGCTTATTCGGAGGTCGAACTCCAAACCATCGTTAACACCTTCACCGAAGCGTACGAGAGCATGGGCCTTACACTAAACATCCATAAGACAAAGGTCCTCTACCAACCTGCCCCGCCACACAGTACTGCCCCCCCCGATTATCAAAATCCACGACAAAGCCTTGGACAACGTGGACCACTTTCCATACCTCAGGAGCCGACTGTCAACAAGGGCAGACGTCAATGACGAAGTCCAACACCGCCTTCAGTGTGCCAGTGCAGCCTTCGGTCGCCTGAGGAAGAGAGTGTTTGAAGACCAGGACCTCAAACCCGGCACCAAGATCATGGTCTACAGAGCAGTAGTGATACCCGCCCTCCTGTATACCTCGGAGACATGGACCATCTACAGCAGGCACCTCAAAGCACTGGAGAGGTACCACAATGCTGCCTCCGCAAGATCCTGCAAATCCATTGGCAGGATAGGTGCACCAACGTCAGTGTTCTCGCTCAGGCCAACATCCCCAGCATCGAAGCTTTGACTATGCTCGATCAGCTCCGATGGACGGGTCACATCGTCCGCATGCCCGATACGAGACTCCCAAAACAAGCGCTCTACTCGGAGCTCCGACACGGCAAAAGAGCCCCAGGTGGGCAGAGGAAACGCTTCAAGGACACCCTCAAAGCCTCCTTGAAAAAGTGCAACATCTCCACCGACACCTGGGAATCCCTGGCCCAAGACCGCACAAAGTGGAGGAGAAGCATCCGGGAAGGTGCCGAACACCTCGAGTCTCTTCGCCGGGAGCAAGCGGAAGCCAAACGCAAACAGCGGAAGGAGCGCACGTCAACCCAAGCACCCCACCCACCCGCCCCTTCAACCACCGCCTGCCCCACCTGTGACAGAGACTGTAGGTCCCGCATTGGACTCATCAGTCACCGGAGAACTCATTTTTAATGTGGAAGCAAGTCATCCTCGGTTACGAGGGACTGCCTAAGAAGATATAAGAAACAAGCAGCATGGTGCTATTTCTGACTACCACCAAGTTAATATTGCTCAAGTGCAGCAATATTTAACTGAAGAAAAAAAAAGTGAAGAGATAAGGAATTTCAGCTTTTTGTTTAAATAGTAACTTGATATTCATCAACATTAAAAGCAATACAACACAGTTAACAAGTCACAATTATTTTCTCGCATTCACAAATGAAGGGGAGGTAATCCACCCAAAATGCTTGCCTTTATCATTGGATCAAGACTTAAACTTCATCTCCACAAAGCAATGTGTCTTTTCTAGAATCCTGGCTAGTTTACTGTCTAGTTATTTTTAAAGTTCTAAAATGGAAGGTAGAGGTTAATTACTTTGGGTGTTTACACCAGTCCGCCTGATGTAGCGATATCCTGAGAAATGGCCTACATAATTATAGCCTGCAATTCCATCATCCTACACATGAATACTAAATGAGGATCATGTTTTTACACACAAAGAACATGAAGTAATTTCTTGCGCAGGTATGGTGGGGATACTGTACAGTTACAATTCTATATTAGAAGAAAAAAGTGTGGGGGGAATCCCACTAAGAATCTAAACAAACATTATATACACCCACATTTTTCATGACTGGTCAGTTGTTTCCATTGAAGAATCAACTGGAGCTTCAGTTTCTCTTCCCCTTCTGGTGATCTCATGGATTCTTATGGACAGACTAAGGGCACTCAGTAGATTTCTACACAAAATTTGAAACTTTGTCCCAATAACTTCTCTTGATATTTAACAGTGATATTTTCTCACTTCCCCCACTACATAAATTCTGTGCACTTTCAAATGGCGCTGTTCCAATATTGGCACATCACCACATTGGTGGCAGAATGATTCATTGGACATCTTATTGATCAAGAACGCAAATATTACAAATGTAAAACAAAATATTTCCTACTTCTCTCTGAAGGGAATCCTTTTGTCGAGAGTCCGGAGTTTAAGCAACATACGAAACTGGTTGAAGCTAGCAATAACATTTCAAGGGATGGTGGTAACCCACCTCGGTTTGCATCACTGCCTGGAAATAAAACTTAATCAAATCAAACTTATTTGGCCAATATCTCAGGTTGTTGCAATGCATACAAGTTGGTCATTGTGGCAATAGGCACAGCAAGTTGTTGGTGATTGCTTGACCATTAACAGCTTACATCTACATAGTGCCTTTAATGTGGTAAAACATCCCAAGGCGCTTCACAGGAGCGTTAGCTAAGAAAGTTCGACACCAAGGAGATATCAGTACAGGTGACCAAAAGCTTGGTTTTTAAGGAGCGTCTTAAAAGGAGGAGAGAGAGCAGTAGAGAGGTTTAGGGAGGGAATTTTCCGAACTTAGTGCCTTGGCAGCTGAAGGCACGGCCGCCAATAGTGAAGCAATGAAAATTCAGGATGCGCAAGAGGCCAGAATTGGAGGAGCGCAGAGATCTTGGAGGGTTGTCGAGCTGGAGGAGGTTACAGAGATAGGGAATGCCATTAAAAAGGAATGTCATGCTCGGCAAATATTCCAATATATTTTGTTTCAGGACCAACTTGGCAAACATCTCTCCAGACACTGATGGACCAGTTATCTACATTGCCATCCATTTGGGTGACAGAAATAATTACAATAAATGGGCTCCATGCGCAAGATCACAAGTTTCAGACCACAGGAAGTGTGGGTTTGTTCATAGAAACTGCATTGATGAGTATGAAGAGTGTATTTGAAGAAGCTTGAATTGTAACAATTTCCATTTTGTACCATACAGTTTAATACATGCAAAAAGCTGACACCTTTTCTAAGGAGGGTAGATACCAACGTTCCCTATAAATTGCATGGCCGCGCGCGCAGCTCTCTGCCGGTCCCACACAGCCTAGGACCGGCTTTTACAATGCTGAAGTTCACGCATACGCGGAAGCGTGAAGGGGCCGTGCACCCAAAAAAATTACCAGGAACACCAGTAGATACTATGGGGAGACTTTCTTGCAGGTGATCTGGGGGAAGGTGGAAGGGGGATAAATGGTCCTAAAACATATCTTGTCTTCCACCCCCCAACCCCTTCTCTTTAAATAGTAGTCCCTTCACTTATATTCTGTCCCTTGTTCCTCTGTTTTTAAATGCAGGGGAAAAAGATCCTGATTAGGCAATATATTGCCATTTCTTCATTGTCACTGGATCAAAATCCTGGAACTCCCTCCCTAACAGCACCGTTAGAGTACCTTCACCACACGGACTGCAGCGGTTCAAGGCGGCGGCTAACCACCACCTTCTCAAGGGCAACTACAGCGTACTGATAAATGATGGCCTTACCAGTGACGCCCACATCCTGTGAATTAATAAATATATTTCTTTAAAGTCCAAAGTTAAAGTCTGAGGTCCGGTGGTGGGTTGAAGTTGAGTTGAAGGCAGAGTTGACTGTCTCTTATTCATTCTTCCTTAGAACCTCAGAACTGTGGAACCCTTAAACCTCCCTCATTCTTGCCTTCCTGCTACAATATTCAGATTTTTAAAACCCAAACTTGAGGTTACCTGATCGCTATTTCCCAATTTACTTTGTTTTATTTTTCACTCTTTCAAATCATAGTGGTGCTTGCTCTAGGGACTTGAGCTATTACGTTAGGTTTCCAATAAAGGAAGGACAATAGTTTCCATTAATAGCAATATTTCGAACATGCCATTATTTCCAGAATACAGTCTGTACATTGGCTTGGTTACTCATGGTAGTACAAGAGGTAATAAACCATTCCTGAAGTAACCCAACTAAAAATGAACCCTAATACAATAACAAAATACTGCGGATGCTGGAAATCTGAAATAACCAACAGAAAACGCTAGAAACACTCAGCAAGTCAGGCAGCATCCGTGGAGAAAATGAACCCTGCTTCTTTATAATTGGACATAATGCAAGAACCTGACAAGCAAACCTACTCTGGAAGAACGGTTAATGCTTGGATAGCTTTCAATACATTACACAGACCTCACCTTCCTTTCACTGAATCACAAGATTCAGAAAATTACTTTCATGCATGAATAATTTGGAGCTGAAAGGAGACAATAGACATTGACACTTTAAGCCTGACTGTTCCATTGCCTTTCAGTGCGTGTAAGCGTATTGGTGAAACAAATACTTTTGTTCCCTAAATGCAGGGTACACAGTAGCCTATGCCTCTTTAAGTGGTTTGCTACCAAAAGAAAAAAAAGTTGCCATGGGAACGCACTAAACAAAAGTGGTACTTTCAAAAATTATTATAATTCTACCTCCATAATTACAAGTTTGTATTATGAACTCGTGTGTGTGTGTAGGCTTTGTAGTTACATAGCTTATAGAAGGGATTTTGCCACTTGCTGTATTATTACTTTGACAAGTAACACTTAATTATCTTTTTGGGTCTCTGATTTCCTCGGTTGCACCCAATCCACCACCTTAAACTCCCGACACCACCGGCACACTGTGACTGCAGTGTGTACCATCTACAAGATGTACTGCAGCAACTCGTCAAGACTTCGACAGCACCTCCCAAACCTGCAACCTCTACCACCTAAAACAAGGGCAGCAAGCGCATGGGAACACCACCACCTCCAAGTTCTCCTCCAAGTCACACACCATCCTGACTTGGAAATATATCACCATTCCCTCATCATCACTGGGTCAAAATGCTGGAACTCCCTCCCTAACAACACTGTGGGAATAGCTTTACCACACACACTGCAGTGGTTCAAGGAGGTGGCACACCACCAAGTTAAAGGACAATTAGGGTGGGCAATAAATGCTGGCCTTGCCAGCAATGCCCACATCCTGTGAATGAATTTTTTTTTAATGTAAATGTTAGATATTATAGCGGCAGACTTTAACCAGCCATATTCTGTTGCCAAAGGTATGGCAAGTCTTTCAGATGTTGAAAATAACATACTGATGGGATCCAAACTTCACTTGTAATTAAACTTGTGACACTGAAGAGGAGAATGATTGATATTGAAACAAGGTAAATGGCACTGGACTTTGTAACATCCTATGTCAGCCATAGGGTGGGGGTCCTTTGTAATTGTAGTCTGCTATCTATGGGAAGATAACAGAGTAAGGGGATTAGTTTTGGATTGCTCTAGTTAAAAAAGAGTCCGTGCAGACACATTGGGCCAAATGGCCTTTCTGTGCTGTAAACGTCTATGGTTTTATGCAACCTACAAAATAGATGCAATACCATTTATCAAACACGTACTCGAGAATATCAACTTATGCTGAAGATTGATCACAATCACATGTTTAAGGATTAGGAATTAAATATCTTAGATTCTATGTATCACACTCAAATTTCCAAGTGAAAGGTGAATAGGAGAATATAATAAAACAAAACAAACTAAAATGAGAATTTCACACTCCTCAAAATGTTTTAACAAGGCTGTCAATAAGGTAACCCTACATGACACAAACAAGAACCTGGAAGCCGAATATTTTCAGTGTCTGTCTGTAGTGTTGAATTAATTACAGTACTTCTTTGGAATTCCTGTCCGACTGGACATGCGCAAGTACACGGATTACATAAATAATAAAATATGATACACACGCAAATCTTTACTGAAACCCTGAATGTTACAGAAGTGGTACAAATACCTAGGCAAGCTGCACAGAGGAACTGCAACATTTTCACAAGTTTGTTCATCGTTCCCAGTCCTACATCATGAATTCAGAAAAGTCAATCATAAAGATAAATGGTTCATCTAACGCGTGCATGTATCCAGAGAAATTCAGCATAATTAGATTGTTTGATGCTACAGAGAAGATCATGGGGAAGTGTGTTAATTTTCATGTAATTCATGGATAATTTAAGTACTTCTGTAAAATATGTGCATCTAGAACAAGGAGACTCAAAAGATAAAAAGAAGTTTTTATACATCTCAAAGGCCATCAGAGAGCTTGGAGCTTTAAAATAAAAGTTTGGTCATCATTTAACTGGAATGAGTTATTTGTAAATGGAATTCACTTTATTCCGCACAGCCACACATTCTTCAATCGGTGGATTGAATATACACTATTACACCAAAACTCAGGCTATAAAGCAACTGACAACATATTTAACATTAAACAGATAAATGTCAAAACAATAA
Organism: Squalus acanthias; assembly: GCA_030390025.1. NCBI lineage: Eukaryota > Metazoa > Chordata > Chondrichthyes > Squaliformes > Squalidae > Squalus > Squalus acanthias. The sequence continues at coordinate 106,047,801 of CM059429.1, read as the reverse complement.
AGACACTTCTCCCAAGCCATTTCTTCACATAGAATTGATCCTCGAAATAGGGATGCTTAGTTTTAGCAAGGTGAAACATTACCAGAGTCACAAATTCAGTTTAGTCTGTCTGACGGCTACAGGCTGACTGATGATCTGGGTGCAAACACCCCAGACAAGCCCACATTCAGAAGCTCTGGGCCACAGAATTGTCTAACAAAAATGACCATTGGCCCCTCTCATTCTCACTAGCTTGACCCGTGTCTTCACCCCAGACAGAGCTGTCAATCAAGAACCCCCTACACCAGAGTGGCCTGATTCACCAATCTGTGCCAGATAACCTGAACGACCTGTTCAAGATCCTGGTGAATGCATATCAAAACAAAAAAAAGACAGTAACAGATGTAGCTCTCATAACTACATTAGAGCAACAGCTATTCAAACAATATTCTAAAAAAGACACACACAATACTGGTCCTTAGACCGACCCCCCACGATTGCTGCTGTAATCCTGTCGGCAACTGTATTTCGAAAACACATGGACAGGCCGTCCACCACAGAATTACTAATTGCATGCACATATCCCATTGGAGCACATGCAGGTAACCCATCAATGTTATGAACTCTTGCAGATTAAATTGTTGTCGGTGAACCTGGGTTTTTAAACCCGATGTGCTGCGACAGGAACCAAACAAATAATCTTAGATAAATGTGCCCCATTCTTGTCACATGGATTATCAAGACCTAAATTGGACAGGTGGTCACCATACCTGGGATGCAACTCTACTGCCTACGAACCCCAGACTCTGAATTCCCAATCTCAGTTGGGTTATCATGGCAAACAGTTAAGCAGAGACTAAGCACTTATCCACAAGAAGATTGGGGGAGGGGGGTAAAATATTTAAGAAAAATCTAGACATAGTTTATCCCAACCTGCTTTTGCACACCATGTAGCAGCCAGTTACAAAGTATCTTAGATTGGGACCACATCACCCACTAGGTCCAATGGTCATGGATGGTCAATGACACTGAAAGGACAATAGGACATATCCCAATCTCACCTCCTAAAAATCATGTCTCTGACAAAAGGACACAGACGGAGTGTTCCATAGCATAGGCTGATATCTGTATAACACCACACAGCTAGTCTCCAAGCTTCCCAAGCTATTGGGGCAAAGATGAAATCAAAAGGAGCCATTTCCCTCCAGGGAGGAAGAAACAACACTGGAGGGCTGCTCTTATGCACCTCCTAGTAGCCAGCTGTAAAGTACTTTTATATCACTGGCTCTCTTCTTCCTGTCTGCCAAGACCTCATTTCAGGCACTGCTCACCACCTTTTATACATTCAGTGATGGGTGCTCGTTTCCATTATACATGATGGAAAGCTAAAGTCTAAAAGGCATAGTTACATATGGCTGTAGGTTTCCTGCTGCTCCGGTTTATATTTAAGTGTGAAATCGATATGGAGAGAACCGGCCGCACTCTTAACACACCTTTAACACAGCAATTTCAGGGACACTGCAGGTAACCTGCGACTCCTCTCTACCAAGGATAATAAAAAGTGCAATAAGACCTTAAAAAAGGAGAGGAAAAATTACAGATATCTCCAAACTAAAATTCAAATGAAATTTTTAATTAAATAATCCCAGAAAATATGACATTTATTTAGATTATACTTTAGACATTGATCATCCAGTTTCACTTGTACAGGAGCATTTGTGTCAATTCAAAAAAAGTGCTGAAATTCTCCCAAGCAGCTTTTAACCTGCATCTCTCAGCATCGTGTTTTAATTTTCAAATTAAAAATAGGCACGAACATTTCTATGCAGGCTCATGAAGAGGAGTGATCATTGTCCAATTTGTCATCATGTTAACAACTAATGGCTTACTTATTTGCCAGACATGGCTCTTCACTTCATCCCAACATACCCCTTAGGTTGCAAATCTAAGCTGCAATGCTTACATCAACACCAGCGATATGACCCAGTATTAAAAGCAGTATTACGACTTACCACTGTTAATGCTTTCCAGCTGTACTGGAAGACCAGACTGGGCTGCAGCTATTAGTTTCAGGGCAATGTAAAACTGACCACGACCAAAATAACCCAGTTGCTTTGCACCACATAGGTTCATGATCTAAGAGGAGCAAAGAATATCATCGGTTAATGCCATCGTAAAGAACTCTTCTCAAAAATCATTTCCAAATTATTCATAATGACACTTTGGTTTGCAGACTAATGATGAACAGCAACACAGAAGGAAGGAAAATATATTTATGGATTAGAGGGCATAAAATGCATTAGAAAACTGAAGTAAAAATGTAATTCATATCCAATTTTTGCTTGCTTTTAAGTCTTATAAAAAAGAAAAGAACAACTTGCATCTATATAGCACCTTTCATGACCACCGGACATCTCAAAGCGCTTTACAGCCAATGAAGTACTTGGAGTGTAGTCACTGTTGTAGTGTGGAAAACCCGGCAGCCAATTTGCGCACAGCAAGCTCCTACAAACAGCAATGTGACCAGATAATCTGTTTTAGTGATGTTGATCGAAGGATAAATATTGGCCAGGACACCAGGGATAATTCCCCTGCTGTTCTTCAAAATAATGCCGTGGGATCTTTTACGTCCACTTGAGAGCAGACGGGGCCTCGGTTTAACGTCTCATCTGAAAGACGACACCTCCGACAGTGCAGCGCTCCCTCAGCACTGCACTGGAGTGTCAGCCTAGCTTTATGTGCTCAAGTTCCCACGGAGTGGGACTTGAACCCACAACCTTCTGACTCAGAGGTGAGTGTACTACCCATTGAGCCACAGCTGACACTTATTCCAAGTTGTGTTACTTTACAAAGATCAGAAGGATAATACAGTTTGAAAACATGAGAACCCAATTAAAAACAGTCTTATTTAGCAGCTCGCATGCAGTGTTCAGTATAACTGCAATTTTTAATATTTTATAAGCCCATGCAATCACCAATCTCCCGCAGAGCTAAGATAGTTTGGGCAAGAGAAACAGCCACATGAAACTGGGGACAGAGTAAGGGTGCTGACCCTCCCATTTAAATGTATTCAAACTGGAGGCTTTCCAGAAAAATCGGACAACAGTCCACATGCTGACTAAAAGAGAGGAGACCTGCCCCTCAATCACACTATGGATCGCTCAGACAAACCATCCTTTTATTTCAGGTGAGGCAGGAAAATGTCAACACCTGACTATCATCTATTTGGCAATCGTAAGTAATGCTAAAAGCAGAGGGGCATCGGTCCCACAGACATTCCCCAAGCAGGTTAACAACAACCTGTCACTTGGCTACCTCATAACTTCCACAGGCAAGTCCCTTGTAGCCTTTTATTCCAAAGTGTATGTTAAACAGAAAACCCTGTAATTTGAATTTTACATGGAACCAGTGCATCATTTCTTTGCATCAGTAACTTTCAGGATGTGTTTAAACATTAGCTTAGTAAATTGTGCTTTGCAATGCTAAAGTTGCAGTATAACTCAAATCAGATCCTGAACCAAAATAGGTTTGACACTACATTGAGTAGAACTGTCGTGTGGTTTAAAATACGGTTTAAGTACTCAGACAGTCCCTTGAACCTCTTAGAAACATCCAAAGTCAAACTAAACATTGAGTGTGAATACTGTTGGTCATGCGCGCTAACATTTAATTGTAACTGCTAGCAGAGGAGCCCCGTGCAAGTATCCAAGTATTCTTGGCCAGGAGAGTTGCAGTTTTAGCCAGGTGGTAACAACACAATCCTACCTTGCTGCAAACCACACTGCAGCCAGTGGTCTGAAACAGGTAACTGTAGTATAAATGCACCATCACATGGAGCTGAATGTGTCTCGTTCAGCATATCTCATGTGCAAATATTGAAAGAAATCACTACTGAGGTAAAACTCTCCCCATTCTTGAAGCACAAGGGTCTGTCCCCACGATGAGAATGTCCCCATACAGATACCCTTGATGATGTAAACCAGCATTTCTATCTCACCATCACTGCCTTGGAAGGCTTCACTAATCACTCTGAATAATAAAACTGTCCCTAATGGCAAGGGGCAAGATTCTCACGCTCAACAGTATTGGAGCCATAACCTGCCCTCCCAAAGCTGGACACTCCAGTCTGGGAATATCCAGAGATAGCTGGCACCTAGAAAATGACTGATGTTACAAATGCAGGCTTGGGAATCAGAGATGACTATACAATTTTCTTACGCAATAAATGTTCCAAATCCAAACCTCCAGCCGAGTAACTTTCAGACCTGTCTGAATAGGTTAAAGGTGCTGCATAGAACTTTCAAGTACATCCAGGCAGAATGTTTCATTCCCATACATGATTTTTCATGTGACAGCCATTTTTGTGCAGCTATGTGCCATCCACAGTGAGGGACACTGGGCCCAGCTTTGTACATCTAACTGACCCCGTCCATATTGCCAGCAGCCAATTCATCCCAAATCTGGAAAGAAAAATATACTTTCCTGGACTGCTAAAATGGATGATATTACAGCTACCCTATGCAACTTTATATTGAGCAGTACAAGCTCAAACTCACCTTAAAACCAGCAAGGAAAACATTCCACGAAGTCAAGGGTGTGCAGCCACAAACAACCCAGGGACAGGGGGATGTTAGCCAATTATAACTAGAGCTTGTATTTACTGGAGCTCATACCCTGACAAGCCTTAATTGTTGCAATACTAAAAGGCAAATAGCAGATGTGACAGAAGGCTTCCCATCGAGCATGCTTTAGTATTAATAAATGACAGTACTTGTCCTCAGTTTCGTTTTCTCATCTTCCATATTAGATTTATTTTTGTACTACTATATTCTGAAAATCTAAGATTTTGCAAGCAGCTTCTGCAATTAGTCTGTACGGCTCAGTTACTCACTGGATAGCCTAACTGAGGGAAGGCCCCTGCTTTATCAGGATCCAGCTCTCAGCACCAAATAGAAGGGTCAACTAGACACTAATCTCATACATTTTTCTTTGCACTTCCTTCACAGTTCATCAAAAAACATTTCAAGTCAGAGCACTGCACCTCATCACCTCTTTATTGCATCCTCCTTCATTAGGCATACAACTCCCAGGGTCAAATTAACCAGGCCACCACTTCCTTTCATTTTCTTTCATTCTCTTGGGCTCCTGCTCCTACAAAGGAATGGTCTTTTCGGCAAGCAGATGCTTAGACCCCATTTCCCCCAACCTCCATCAGCTGTCATCGTTCAACAGAAGGGTAACGTCTTTCCCTATTCCAGATCCTTAGCTGGATTTTCAAGCAACCCTGACACCTATTTCTCATCACCTTCAACATCTCTTCTTCCCAATGCTTGACTACAAAATTGTCCATGATTGTATTCAGCAAGACATAATGAGATTCAGCTCCAAGACTCCCATCCTCCTCCAATCCTCACACAAGCCTTTGTTCTTTCATGCACCGCCTCTAGCCAACTGGTAATTATTCCACCGAGTCCCTGACACTACTCGCTCCACACTTGCATCATACGCCTACGTAAAGTCTACGAAACATATTCAGATCTTTTTCATATTCCCAGCACTTTCCAATCGTCTGTCTGAGCAACAAGATTTGGTCAGCAAATCCACATCTTCTGGACCCAGACATTCCCACAACTATTTAGACTTATTTATTTGTACCCACTTTGTAAACCCATACGTTCTTTATCCCCCAGACTGTTTAGGTGACGCAATGATGCCCTTTTACCAGCTCAACCCCTCTCGGTGACACAACGATGCCCTTTCACCAGCTCAACCCCTATAGGTGACGCAACGATGCCCTTTCACCAGCTCAACCCCTATAGGTGACGCAACGATGCCCTTTTACCAGCTCAACTCCTATTTTTAAGTACTTCAGTAGTAATTCCACACAAGCCAGAGGCTTTTTCTCTTTTCAACTACCTGACTGTCCATCTTGCCTCCAATATCACTTCTCTATCCATCTCGCTTGCCAAGTGCAGCAGCTCTTTGGCCAACCCCATCACATTGCTTGTCCTGGTGCAAGCCAGTCTGAACAGCCAGAGTATCACAGGTATAGGAGTACTGTGTAAGCTGAGATTCAAACGGTTTACATTTTTTGTAAATTCGTTGTGGTATCGGTTTACAGAGTGCATATAGTGTATTACAGGCTTTTGTTTTATAAATAGAAGCATTTTATTTTCAGGCACACTTGTTCTTGCTGCAGAGCAATGTAGAGAACCTCACATGATGCAGACTTCCACCCTGTTCAAGGATCTTGATAGCCAGTTTCAAGCTGGGGCTTGGAGTGGAGGTCCAGAGCAAGTTGGGGAAAATGAAGGCAGCATGACTTTGGCAATGTAACACAAGCACAGTAAACCTTTCTTGGCCATTTAATTTCAGAGTAGCCGGTCAGCATTCACTGAAGAGTGTGACTGAATGCCTCTTTGAGATCCGAAATAAAGATGGCAACTACTTTCTGACTGTGTAGTTTAATATTCCCTTTTACTCGATCACATTCATATTTGACAAGGTGCTTTGACTGGTGTGTTGCAAACAAATGCAGCACGAATGTGCACAGCAGAAATGAAGTTTGGATTATTGTTTGTGACACATTTCGAGGCCACATCATCTGTCACCGGCACTAATGGAAAAGTTCCAGTGCAGATATAACCCAAGCATAAACACACATTAAAGTTATTCATTGAAAATGTAATTTTACAGCAAGACAGAAAATTTGTATTCCATATTCATTCAACTGTGTCGAACACCAAAATATGCTGAATTTTAACTGTATTTTACCTGGTTACATGTTTGGAATAATCAGCAAAAAGCCTGCCTTGAGTTACAGCAACGAAAGTTAAATACTCTAGATCAGCGGTTCCCAACCTCTTCCTTTATGCGGACCACTACATCGTCATCAAAAGCTTTTGCGAACCACTCGCCATTTAAAAAACAGTTTTAACATCGCCTATGGCTGCCTATTACATTATCATAATTTTTTTTTTCACGGACCACCTGCAGTACCCTCGCGGACCACAGGTTGGGAACCGCTGCTCTAGATGGAAAGCTGACTGGCAATATCTTTATAGTGGCCCAGAAATTGATCTCGCTCTGTTCCCGCGGGGGTAAGGCTTTCCCGCGATCTCTCACCTCGCTTGTGCTTTTTCAGATCCAGCTCGCACGAACTTGATGTTCTAGAGATCAGCTGGGCAGTGCTTGCGTATCCCAGCGGCGTAGTGAATTCGTGCGAGCTGTGGGATCACGTGACTCAGTTAGAGCCAATGGCAGCACACCATCTTCCATTCATAAGTTTCACATAGGTGCTGTGAAATCTATGAATCTTACACCCCCCCAAAATAACAGCTAAACCTCAATTAAATTTAAAAAAAAAACCATCACATTAATAAAATAAGTATAGTTAATTAAATTAACCATTTTAAATAAAAAATAAAATTTTTGAAAAAATTTAAAATCTTTTAAAAAGTTATAAAAATAAACTTGACTGTCTTTAAAGTCTCTAAAAAAGATATACCTGTTAAAAAAAAATTCAAAAAAATACTTAATTCACTACTTACCTTCTTAAAAGTGGGTCTTACTCCTCCTTTTTACATTTCTAAAATCTTCAGTACTTACCTGCGCGTCCAAAGCATGAAGTGCACAGCGTGCGCGCAGCCTGTAGCGCGCACGCGATGCACCGAGGAACCGCCCCCTTTTCAAAAGAGCAATTGCCGGTTTTCAGCGCATGCGCAGGGCATGCAGAAAACCGGCAATTGGAGTGGGAATACGCGAGAGTACGCAGTGCGTACTCTCGCGTCGCGGGATCAATTTCCGGGCCATTATGTACTTAGATATGGTCCTAGGTTTTGTAGTAAGCTCTCCAGACGTATTAGGCCGGCTGCTGACACGATCACCGTGTTTGCATATTATCTCGCAATAGAAATTCAAATCATTTCTTTGTCAATCTACCATTACTGGATCACAATAGACCTAGTGTGTTTTTGTTCAGCTATGAATTCTTGTTGCTGGGCAAAAATACTACAAAGAAAAAATGATATTTCCATTTCGAATCCCCAACCAGAGTTCTAAGGCTGTAGAATTGACTTCCACTGTTAATGGTTGAGGCAAAAACTAGATCAACATTCAAGATTGGATAGGATAGGATGGAAGAATAAGTGGAGAAGGAAACAGGGTGAGTAAGTGTGATTCAGACTATTTGCTCATGCGGAGGGCAAATACCAGCACTGGCTGGTTGGGCCAAATGGCCTGTTTCCATGTTGTAACTTCTATGTATTTCAATTCGAAAGATGCCAGAATCATCTTGGTTTCATATCCAAAATCCTTTTCTGTTGTTCCTCCCCCAAAATGACTCGAGGACTGAACCGGTGTCTTTCTCTCCCAACTCCCCTCCCCTTACAGTTTCCACCGGCAAAAGGGTTGGTAACCAGAGGACACAGATTTAAAGGTAATTGGCAAAAGACCCAGAGACGAGATGAGAATTATTTTTTTTTTTTAAAGCAACGAATGGTTATGATCTGGAATGCACTGCCTGAAAGGGTGGTGGAAGTAGATGCAATAGTAACTTTCCAAAGGGATTTTGATAAATACTTGGAGAGAAAATTGCAGGGTTATGGAGAAACAGCAGGGGAGTGAGACTAATTGGATAGCTCTTTCAAAGAGCGCAAAGGCAGTTCTGAGTTGTAAGATTCTATGATTCCCTCTCCAACCTCATCTTGTCCATGAGACCCACCTCCTGCACCCTTAACCCCATTTCCTCTAAAATGCTGACCACCCAACGTCCCTCGCTCCCACTGCAAATGGTTCCCTTTCCTCAGGTACTGTCCACCTTCCTTTCAAAACTGCCATCGGCTTTGGTTTGTCCTATGAATCGGAAAGATGTGCGACAGGTTTTTGAGGGCAGGGTCCTTTATTTTTTTTTAAATCATTTGATGGACAGCTCTACAGTCATCCCTGAAAGGTCATCAACCTGAAACGTGAACTCTCTGTTTCTCTCTCCACAGATGCTGCCTGACTTGCTGAGTGTTTCTAGCATATAACCTGTGATGTGGTCTTGTCGTGTGTTCATTCTTCTAATATCCGAAGACTAGGAGAATACAAGAGGAGTAGTGTCAAATAAGTGAGCTAACTATAGCAATAAGGATTTCTGTTTGACGCCTGTGCAACATTAACTGACAAGGCCATAAAAAAAAAAGCAAACCAAGCACTAGGGTTTATTTCTAGAGGGTTTGAATTGAAAAGTAGTGAAATTATGCTAAACTTGTATCAAACCTTGGTTAGACCACACTGGGGCGGGGGAGAAATTCGGCAATTATCGGCCGGGCACAAAGTTTAGCGCCTTGCGCTAATTATCGCCTCCGACTGCAAACTTGATTTCTATCGCCCCTGGAGGTGATTGGAGCGCTAAAATCAGGCGCTACACACCTCTAAGGCGCTAACGCAGAGGAGCGAGGCACTACCTCAGAGCGCTGGCGAAGCTCATGTGATGTCAGTTAGCAATGGAACAGATAGACTGGCGCCGGCCAGTTCTTAAAGGGGAGGGTCGATCTTGCTCTCCATCCACACCCTGCTCATTGCAGCCTTGAATCTCGGCCTGGAGAGACCTGTACATCAATTCTGCTGGACAGAACAATGGAGAGGCCCAGGGAAAGAGCTCAGAGTGCAGCCCCTATCGTCTCTTCTAAATCGATGCAAGGTCAAATCAAAATGAACCTGCAAAGTGCTGCTCAGTCACCCAAAACTCCTTCACACAGTGTTGAATCTCCCCAGAAGTCTCTCTCTCTCTCAATGCGTGGTGCAAAAATGTCACCGACAAAAAAAGGCAGGAAGCGGCCGCCTTTAAATAGCGCTCCCCCAGTCCCTTCCCGACTGCAAAACGCTCCCCTCTACCTGTCGTTGCTAGCGGCAGGCGGCAAGGCAGAGGGCGCCACTCAATATCCGGTCCAAGGCGCTACATGCACGACTAACGTCACGATCTGCGGGCGCAGGAGATCATGGCGGTAGTGTTTAGCGCCGCCGCAAAATGTCTGGTCAATTTCACAAGCGGCGCAAACATCGCCGCGCCCAGGCGCTAGTTCCTTTGCGCCCCGTTAGCACCTTCTTAGGGCACTAATGGGAGGAGCAAAGCAACCAAGTTTTTCCCCCTTGGAGTCTATGTGCAGCTCTGGTCGCCATATTATAAAAAGGATAGAGGCACTGGAGAGGGTTCAAAAAAAATTTACAAGGATGATACCAGAAATGCGAGGGTATACCCATCAGGAAAGGATGAACAGGCTGGGTCTCTCTTCTCTTGAAGAAAGAAGGCGGAGGGCTGACCTAATAGAGGTCTTTAAAATTATGAAAAGGTTTTGATAGAGTGGATATAGCGAGAGTGTTTCCACTTGTGGGGAAGAGCATAACTAGAGGCCATCAATATAAGATAGTCACCAGGAAATCCAACAGGGAATTCAGAAGAAACTTCTTTAGAGAGTGGTGAGAATGTGGAACTCGCTACCACAGGGAGTGGTTGAAGCGAATAATATAGAAGCATTTAAGGGGAGGCTAGATAAGCATATGAGCGAGAAGGGAATAGAGGGTTATGCTGATAGAATTAGGAGGAGGATAAACGCCGGCATGGACTGGTTGGGCCGAATGGCCTGTATCTGTGCTGTATTTCCTGTGTAATCCTATGTACCTTACCAGATACAAAGTCACATTCCGGTTCATAAATAATAAGGGCACAAAAGAAATAACTGCTGGAGCACTAAAAACTTATTGACTACATGAAGGAAATGAGAAATGAAATAGAAAAAGGGCACATGTGCCAGAACACTGCAGAAACTGAAAGTACTGGGAATGGGGAAAGAAACAAAGTGAATTTGGCAATCTCAGCATGACATTTTTAAAAATAGCAGATCTCTTGTGGCACATCTCATAGTAAGTGACACAGTAAGCTATTTTACAATGACAACGCTGCGATACCATGCAACACAATGTATTATTGTGCTGCTAAGGCACAGCTGTGGTTAACACACGTGCACAATGTGCCCAGTTCTGATGGAGATCCTAGAATGCCCTTGCATTTAAGAAGTTTCTTCAGTTTTTTTTTAAACCTCGTGCCCTCTATGGGAAGCGTGGCATCCTTACAAGTTTTCCTTTACGGTGAGATTTACCAGGTTTAACAATGCTCAAGTGGTTCATTTCCAGTTAAGGTAGTAAAGTTGCATCATTTCAACTATATGGTCATGGGGAGGACTAGAGAAGCATCCCGTTGAGTCAAAATTTGGGGGGGGAGGAAGAATTGCAGGGAAAATAAAGAGAAATCCTGTTTTAGGGAGGGACAAAGAAGAACCTCTGATCCCGCTAGGAGCAAGAGGGACAATTGCTGTCCAAACTTAGCAGGCTCGCATTACAAAAAACAACTCCTCCAACTCAGTGAGCAATGTCACAGGAGATTTCACTCATACTTCGAAACATACACACAATACGTTTCCAGTCATGTGGGCATAGTGACACATCCCGTCCTCCAAGCTTGTATCATATGCTACAGATCCTGAGCGCTATTTTTTTGCTGTACAAGGACAGATGAGTGTGCGCTCAGCACAGTTTCCCCAGCATCTAGGTTATACACCCATGATAAATGCAGGGTGTGAAACAATGAAGAAGCTACTTTTCTTCATCGGTTATCTGCAACATACTATAGATGTGATTTTTATATTATAGTACATGACATAATGAAGACAAAAACCTATTTTTAATTGAGAACTGATGCACAGCTCTGGCAAATGGAACCACTTTCTTGCAGCAAGGTGACGGCACGGAGTTGATGGATGTGAAAGAACTGCTGCACCATGCTACTTTGCAGATAATGGGCCATTCATCAAAGTGACAAAAGTTAGTCTCTGAAGTAGTTATTGCATTAGTGAAATGTTCTATATAAAAAAAAAAGGCAAGACTCTGTAAAATCCCTTTCACTTTTCTAACTTTTGCCTGTATTCACACATTATCCCCATCCAAGAATGAGCTGCTTGCTCCGAAGGCGCTCTGAAATTTAGCCACTTGTAGCCAGCAGGGAGGAGTCTGGTTTCCACTCAATGTTTCCTCAAGCACAGAGTGTGTGTGTGTGGAGGATCACAGTCTCCCATCTGTGTCCAGTCACACCGGCTCAGCGTGTTGGGGCCCCAACACACTACCATTTAGTGGAATGGTTTGCTGTTAACAAGGACTTGACATACCAACAAGTGTGTGGACAAAACTGCGGCTCAGAGATTGGAGAATCTAGTAATTTGATGGCATAAGATGGGAAATGCTCCCATCTTTTCCCAAGATCTTGGGTCATTTCCACATTAAAAGGAAACAGGGGTTCGGACATGAACACTGTGGAACATCTTTTCTATGCCACACTTTTTGGTGATCCCAGTTAGTTACGAGGTTGCTTTATTCGCATGCAAAAATGAAGTTACATAAGAACAAAAGAAATAGGAGCAGGAGTAGGCCATTTGGCCCTTCGAGCCTGCTCCGCCATTCAATAAGATCATGGCTGATTTTCTACCTCAACTCTACCTTCCCGTACTATCCCCATATCCCTTAATTCCCTTCGTTTCCAAAAATTTATCGACCTCTGTCTTGAATATACTGAACGACTGAGCATCCACAGATCTCTGGCGTAGAGAATTCCAAAGATTCACAACCTTTTGAGTGAAGAAATTTCTCATCAGTCCTAAATGGCCTACCCCTTATTCTGAGACGGTGACCCCGTGTTCTAGATTCCCCAGCCAGGGGAAACATTTTCCCAGCATTAACCCCGTCACACCCCTTAAGAATTTTATAGGTTTCAATTAGATCACCTCTCATTCTCCTAAACTCTAAGGAATATAAGCCTATAGTTGGAGTTCCACCGATCCTGTTTTAGAAGCTGTACTGTATCCCATTACACGAGCCTTCAATAAATTAAGCTCAAACACCTTGGGACGTTTTACTACGTTAAAAGGTGCTTTATAAATGCAAGTTGTTCAAAAGAGGTTGCTTCAATTTATGTTGAAATAAAGTCAAGATGCCTACAAAGGATGCTGAGGTTTTGAGTTGCAAAAGGAGGGACAAATTGCAACAAGCTCGCAGTTTGTACTTCAAAATATTTCAACATTCTTGTTGAAACAGAAGCTAAATTTAATGTAAAGTATAAAGTGTACAAAAAGTTAGAGTAAAAGATGACTGCTATGTGTACTGATTAAATAAATGATAACCATTTAACGAGGTCAGATTAGGGATTATTATTTCTATGTAATTGAAGTTAATAGAAAGTGATTTCACGCCTTGTGATTCTATGCCTAGATTACAAACATGCTCAAAATATATAAATGATCTGAAGTCCATGGATGTATAATAGATTTGAGAGGTCGCACAACACCAGGTTATAGTCCAACAGTTTTATTTGAAATCACAAGCTTTCGGAGCTATCGATTGCCCCTTCCTCAGGTGAAGTAAATAGATACAGAATCGCCAAAGCATATATAGATAGAGAACAAAGCATGTGTACCTTACAATTGCAGACCACTAAATTAAATCATCCTGACTATCTGCCGAGGTGTGATAAAGTTAATCAGGTCAGCCAGGAAGGTACCACATCAAAGACATAGCAAGATACAACTGAGACAATGAGGTGTAGTCGCAGGGGTTCTAACGTGTCAAAAGCTGCCATCTGTATGTAAAACGAAAAGCTTAAAAATTTTTACTTTTTTACTGGGAAAATTTTTACTTTTTTACTGGGAATCACATCTGTGAACAAGCCAACGACGACTCAAGTCCGGATCACGTCATGTATCGTGACATCCCAAGATGTCAGCAACAAACCCAATGAGACAATCAATGATCCAGAACAGCAGACAGAGGGACTCGCAGTGCAGCAACCGAAGAAAAAAGAGTCAAACTGGACCCCTCCGGAGGGTCACTGCCCCAAGCTTGACATGTATGCTCAAGCTGTCAGGAGATGCATCAACGCCAGATTCATCAGCCGCACTCACAAGACAGTCCAGAATGTCACCCGAGCACAACGCAACGCCATCCACGCTCTCAAGACCAACCGCAACATTGTCATCAAACCAGCGGACAAAGGAGGAGCCATCGTCATACAGAACGGACTATCGTAAAGAAGCATACCGACAACTGGACAACCAGGAACACTACAGACAGCTACCCGCAGATCCGACCAAAGAACACACCCGCCAACTCAATAGACTGATCAAGACCTTCGATCCAGACCTTCAAAACATCCTACGCGCTCTCATCCCACGTACTCCCTGCGTGGGAGACTTCTACTGCCTCCCAAAGATACACAAAGCCAACACACGCGGACGTCCTATCGTATCAGGCAATGGAACCCTGTGTGAGAACCTCTCTGGATACGTCGAGGGCATTCTGAAACCCATCGTACAGGGAACCCCCAGCTTCTGTCGCGACACTACAGACTTCTTACAGAAACTCAGCACCCACGGACCAGTTGAACCAGGAACACTCCTTGCCACGATGGACGTATCGGCACTCTACACCAGTATCCCCCACGATGACGGCATCGCTGCAACAGCCTCAGTACACCAACAACAGCCAATCTCCAGACGCCATCCTACAACTCATCCGCTTCATCCTTGACCACAATGTCTTCACCTTCGACAACCATTTTTTTACCCAAACACACGGAACAGCCATGGGGACCAAATTCGCACCCCAATACGCCAACATCTTCATGCACAAGTTCGAGCAAGACTTCTTCGCTGCACAGGACCTCCAGCCAACGCTGTACACCAGATACATCGACGACATTTTCTTCCTTTGGACCCATGGCGAAGGATCACTGAAAAGACTACACGATAACATAAACAAGTTCCATCCCACCATCAAACTCACCATGGACTACTCCTCAGAATTGGTTTCATTCCTGGACACACGAATCTCCATCAAAGACGGACACCTCAGCACTTCACTCTACCGCAAGCCCACGGACAACCTCACGATGCTCCACTTCTCCAGCTTCCACCCTAACCATGTTAAAGAAGCCATCCCCTATGGACAAGCCCTGCGAATACACAGGATCTGCTCAGACGAGGAGGAACGCGATGGACACCTACGGACGCTGAAAAACGCCCTCGTAAGAACGGGATACGACGCTCGACTCATCGATCGACAGTTCCGACGGGCCACAGCGAAAAATCGCATAGACCTCCTCAGAAGGCAAACACGGGACACAACCAACAGGGTACCCTACGTCGTCCAGTACTTCCCCGGAGCGGAGAAACTACGCCATGTTCTTCGCAGCCTTCAACATGTCATCGATGACGACAAACACCTCGCTAAGGCCATCCCCACGCCTCCACTACTTGCCTTCAAACAGCCGCCTAACCTCAGAAGTACCATCGTTCGCAGCAAATTACCCAGCTTTCAGGATAACAGCGACCACGACACCACACAACCCTGCCACGGCAAACTCTGCAAGACATGCCAGATCATCAACACAGACACCACCATCACACGTGAGGACACTAACCACCAGGTACATGGTACATACTCATGTGACTCGGCCAACGTTGTCTACCTCATACGTTGCAGGAAAGAATGCACCGCGGCATGGTACATCGGCGAGACCATGCAGACACTGAGACAACGTATGAACGAGCACCGCGCAACAATCGCCAGGCAGGATTGTTACCTCCCAGTCGGGGAACACTTCAGCAGTCAAGGACATTCAGCCTCGGATCTGCGGGTAAGCGTTCTCCAAGGCAACCTTAGAAACACACGACAACGCAAAATCATCGAGCAGAAACTGATAGCCAAGTTCCGCACTCATGAAGACGGTCTCAACCGGGATCTTGGGTTTATGTCACGATACATGACGTGATCTGGACTCGAGTCGTCGTTGGCTTGTTCACAGATGTGATTCCCAGTAAAAAAGTAAAAATTTTCCCAGTAAAAAAGTAAAAATTTTTAAGCTTTTCGTTTTACATACAGACGGCAGCTTTTGACACGTTAGAACCCCTGCGACTACACCTCATTGTCTCAGTTGTATCTTGCTATGTCTTTGATGTGGTACCTTCCTGGCTGACCTGATTAACTTTATCACACCTCGGCAGATAGTCAGGATGATTTAATTTAGTGGTCTGCAATTGTAAGGTACACATGCTTTGTTCTCTATCTATATATGCTTTGGCGATTCTGTATCTATTTACTTCACCTGAGGAAGGGGCAATCGATAGCTCCGAAAGCTTGTGATTTCAAATAAAACTGTTGGACTATAACCTGGTGTTGTGCGACCTCTCAATTTTGTCCACCCCAGTCCAACACCGGCATCTCCGCATCATGTATAATAGATGACAATGAGTTATGGCAGTTCTTTTAAAAGTGAGATAAAATAACCAATGCGAATGCGACAATGATACCTGCCAATCCCGGTTCACATGCCCTGAAAGCAGCTCATCTACCTCTGGGCCCCATAGCACACAGCCTCTTCTGCGCTTGCGTGATGTCAATGCACGTGCAGGAGAGGCTCTTTGCCACGCTTTATGGGCAGAGAGTCAGACAGGGCAGTTTTAGCAGCTGCTTCACGAACAGCACTGACTGTGCCCACCACATGCAGATGGTCAGCAACTCGCACAATCGACTGGACTGGGCTGCCTTGATGGTTTTAAGTTGCAATATTGAACTCCGATGACGACTTAACATTTTTACACTTAAACAAAAATAATCATAATTTTCAATATTCTCAGCATTAGATTAATAAGAAACATTCAGTACTTAGTTGTACAGTATATACTTTATGATTTTTGCAGATGTTGAGACAAAACATGTAACTTGGAACTCAGATCTTTAAAAGCGGAAGGTTGAATTATTCATTTCAAATCATTATTTGAAAGGACTAAGCTATTTCTGGTAGATTTAAAATACAAGTAACACAGACCAATGAAAAAAACTACTGTCTACTTAAACATTCACTAAACCACTCATTTAAAAAAAAGTGTATTGTATGTCCAAACTTCAAAAGTAGCACAAACAACCAATTCATTCTATCATCATTCAATTGCCTTTGAATGGCATTCAGCTGGGAGTGAATTGCTACATTGATTCAGCTAAATAAAATGGGTACTTTAATCCAATGACTGGAGCACTTCATTTTATTGGCCGTGATCTCTTTTCAGGTGCATGGAGGTCACTCATCTCATTAATATTTTGAGAGTCACGCTGGGTTGCAGTTTCAATTTGTTCAAACCAGTGACAGATGAATCAATCATTCACGCCCAAATTTGGATTGTCAGGCTCTGACCTAGTTGCAAGGAGCTTTGTGAACATACAAATGAACCTTGCAGAACCAGAAAACCTACCTGTGGCCGAATGTTAACTGGAACAAGATTGGGCATTTAGACAAGATACAGTGAATGAAAAGAGGTTTGACAAACAAGTCCAACTTCTGCCAGACACCTGTTTTAAAGGAAACCATGCTCTGGATTTGGTTGCAGCTAAGGGCACAGTTAAGTTGAGCACCACAGCTAATGGCAAAACCATTTTATACACTATTAGGGATTACCAACACCGAAAAAGCAAGGGCCACCTTGTACAATGGCAGAAGTTCCAATAATTTTCTAGCTCCCTTTCCTGCTGCTAGCCATGCCCTGTAAACACATTAACTGGAGGCCTGCCCTGTTGAAGACATGACTCCTGGCATGTGGAAGGAAAATATTTTATTTTGTAGAAAAAAACCTTAGTCTGGGTGTTTCCCCAAATATCAAGCGAATAATTCCGCTGACCCACCCAGACGCCCTTATTCCATGCAGAATTTGGTTATGGAATTTAGATGGCAGAGGTCACCACCACCACCAATAAAAACCAGAGAAAGAAATGATATTCTAAAACACAAGAAAATCCTGCATCATTTGGCATACCAAAAATGAACACAGGAAAAGCCTTATGACCATAATCATCTCGATACTCAAGACAGACGATAATTGATTAAAATAGATTTAACACCGGCATAATGATAAAATGAACAACAGAGGAAATAGAACATAAAGCTTCGTAGAAACGCTCCGTTAATCACATCCGAATAATAATCTTAGTGGCAGAAATGGTTGGAAAAATTTTAAGAATGCAATTCAAAAAAGCTCAGCTACACTTGTGACACATTGCAAACTGTCAAAGCTTATAAATGCACAGCAATATTGTATTGTGTTGTGTTGTGGGGTAAGCTGCAAACAAAATCTTTCATGATTTTGTACAATCCAGAAACATTCAAACCTGCAGATTGTAGCATGGCTGAATTCCATGCCAGAGTTCATCTACTACTGCATCAGAAATGGGATCAGAAGACTTGAGCACAAAAATCTAGGCTAACGCTCCAGTGCGGTGCTGAGGGAGTGCTGCACTGTCGGAGGTGCCGTCTTTCGGATGAGACGTTAAACCGAGGCTCCGTCTGCTCCCTCAGGTGGACGTAAAAGATCTCATGACACTATTTCAAAGAAGAGCAGGGGAGTTATCCCTCGTGTCCTGGCTAATATTTATCCCTCAATCAACATCACAAACAGATTATCTGGTCATTATCACAAAGCTGTTTGTGGGAACTTGCTGTGCGCAAATTGGCTGCCACGTTTCGTACATTACAATAGTGACAACACTTCAAAAAAAGTGCTTAATTGGCTGTAAAGCGCTTTGGGACGTCCGGTGGTCATGAAAGGCGCTATATAAATGCAAGTCTTTTATCAGACCAGCAAATTCTCCACAGGCACAAAACCAGCGCTCTAAAAGTTGTTAAGATTTAAACCAGACTTTCTGCGCTGAACACAAGACCTGCTACAACCACACCGCAACATTCTACAATCAACCCAAGAAAGATCAACATGGAAGCCAGTGGCAGAGCTTTACAGACTGGTTCTCCTGCCTGTGGAATTCCCTCTGGATAGTGTTATGTCAAATGATGAAGTTCGAATGCAGACTAGCACTCACTGAATTGGAGCATGTACTTGATCAAAGATCTGCCTGTTCACGAGCAAAACAAGCTCTCCAGGTCTTTGAACTCTCAACAATCATCCAGGTCAATTTCATGAAACATCCTGGTCACAGATTCCTTCAGCCTCGCCCAGCTAAGTTGCCCAATTCACAACAAGTTTCACTGGACTTTTTTTTGTGGGGGTGCCAGGGGATGGTTAAGGGCTATCATAGGAACTACTGTATTGCAGAATAATAGCTTAGAAAGATGCATATCCTGGCAGCTGTCCTTCATTCTGCCAGTGGATTTCACACTTCTTTCAGCCTTAATCTGTCACATTAACACCACCTCTAGCCTTGCATATCTCTTAATGTCTCCTAATGTCTCTTCATCTCCCCCTTTGTTCTTTTATCCCCTCCCCCTTTTCCCAGCTTTACCCTGGCCTTAAATCTATTTGATTTCCGGCTCTTCCCAGTTCTGACGAAAGGTCATCGACCTGAAACGTTAACTCTCTTTCTCTCTCCACGGATGCTGCCTGGCCTGCTGAGTTTTTCCAGCGTTTTCTGATGTTATTTCAGATTTCCAGCATCTGCAGTATTTTGCTATCGTATCCTTGTGTCACTGAGGACACCCTCCATCATGTTGTGTGGCACTAATGGAATAGATTCAGAACAGATCTAGCAGCTCACAACCAACGGATCAGATCAAAGCTCTGCAGTCCTGCCACATCCAGTCGTAAATGATGGTGGACAATTAAACAATTAACGGGAAGAGGAGGCTTCATGAATATCCCCATCCTTAATGATGGCGGAGCCCAGCACACGAGTGCAAAAGACAAGGCTGAAGTGTTTTCAACCATCTTGAGCCAGAAGTGCCAAGTGGATGATCCATATTGGCCTCCTCCTGAGGGCCCCACCATCACAGAAGCCAGTCTTCAGCCAATTCGATTCACACCACGTGTTATCAAGAAACAACTGAGCGCGCTGGCTACAGCAAAGGCTGTGGGCCCCAGACAACATCCCAGCTGTCGTGCTGAAGACTTGTGCTCAGAACTAGCTGCGCCATTTCAGTACAGCTATAACACTGGCATCTACCCAACAATGTGGAAAACTGCCCAAGTATGTCCTGTCCACAAAAAGGACAAATCCAATCCAGCCAATTACTGCCCCATCAGTCTACTCTCAATCAGCAGCAAAGTGATACAAGAGGTCATCGACAGTGCGATCAAGCAGCATTTACTCACCAATAACCTGCTCACTGATGTCCAGTTTGGGTTCTGCCAGGACCACTCGGCTCCAAACCTCATTACAGCCTTGGTCCATACATGGACAAAAGAGCTGAATTCCAGGGGTGAGGCGAGAGTGATCGCCCTTGACATCAAGGAAGCATTTGACCGAGTGTGGCATCAAGGAACCCTAGTAAAACTGAAGTCAATGGGAATCCGGGGGGGGGGGGGGGGTGGGGGGGAAACACTCCACTGGCTGGAGTCATACCTAGCACAAAGGAGTTCCTCAGGGCAGTGTCCTTGTCCCAACCATTTTCAGCTGCTTCATCAATGACCTTCCCTCCATCAGAAGGTGGAAGTGGGGATGTTCGCTGGTGATTGCAGTGTTCAGTTCCATTCACAACTCCGCAAATAATGAAGCAGTCCATGCCTGAATGCAGCAAGACCTGGACGACATTCAGGCTTGGGCTGATAAGTGGCAAGTAACATTCGTTTCTTCTAAATGTTCTTCCTCTACTTATATGGCGTCATTACAGTTAACAGGAACTATTTTGCTTCGGGCTTTTGGACTAGGGTTGTCAACTCTGGCTGAATGTATTCCTGGAAGTTTCATCACATGTCCTCCTGCCTCCGACTGCCCCGCCCCCACGCTCCCGCCATTGGTCGCCCAACATGTCCATTGTCATAACAACAGAAAACGCTGGAAAAACTCAGCAGGCCAGGCAGCATCCGTGGAGAGAGAAACAGAGTTAACGCTTCAGGTCGAAGACCTTTTCGTCAGAACTGGAAAAAAGCAGGAAATGAAATAGATTTAAAGCAAGGATAAAGCTGGGAAAAGGGGGAGGGGATGAAAGAACAAAAGGAGACATTGAGAGACATTAAGAGATGATCAAGGCAAGAGGAGGTGTTGATGTGACAGGTTGAGGCTAAATGAAGTGTGAAATGCACTGGCAGAATGAAGGACAGCTGCCAGCTTCTGGGAGGGAACATGGCACATCGCCTTCCCACGCCAATTGGAAAGCGAAAAGTCTCTTCATTGCCCAATTGGATGATTCTTGACTAAGTCAAGCAGCCTTCCCCCCCCCCCCACTAATAAACAGAAGTGTTCAAAAGAAAACAAAAAACATACAATTTATTTTAAAGCCCCTATGAGTTTTCTCCTGGGGTTGCTCGCAGCAGTGTCCTGGAGATTAATCTTCAATTCCTGGAGACTCCAGGACAATCTTGGAGGGTTGGCAACCCTATTTAGGGGCAAATACCTTTCCCAGCACAAACTTATATCCAATTCGCATTTTAAAATTTGACATTCCTGGCATGAATGTTGATAAAAATACAATGAGAACTACACAATAGATGGGTCTTGCTTCACCTTGCAGCAAGTTGTAGAACATTGCATACAGCTACAATGGATGGGTTGAGTCCAGCTTTCAACTGACCTTGCTCCCGTCACTGATGGTGGTGATTAGGTATGAGACTGCAAGAGGCCTGATACACCCATCTACATCATCTTCAACCCCGGATCACTTTGATTTCTACCACCAGGTATTAAAAACAAGGTTACCAGTGGAAGCAACGATAAACCAGTCTCTGTTTGCAATATACACAAGAAACAATATGATGTGGTGTGATGCACAAAATACTGGTGCATTCCACAAAAGGTCTTCGCTATTTATATTTGATCTCTAAATTGCTACCTTTAGGGATAAATTTGTTTATACTGCATGAACAAATCGGAGGACTATTTCTAAAATGGCAGCAGTACACGGGTAAAGATTTCCCTTTATAGACTTCAGTTCTTCGAACTATCACTCAAGATTAGAGTGAGTGGCAGAGTGCAAGACTTTTAAACTACTGATATTTATCACCACCCATTTAACACTTTTCAGAAAAACAACACTTTGGGCAGCAAGGCAAGGGTGGTATTATTGCAACTTCACTCTTGCAAGTTGAGGTTTAGTAACAGCCATGAATACTTTCTGATAATTAAAAAATAGCACTTTATCTGATTATTATGGAGCAGATCTCATTAACTTCAGTTTGTCCTACATTTACTGGCATTTTGAAAAGTTAATGCCTCACTATCTTTATACTAATTTACAATCCAGTCAGGTTACGTTAGCAACCACAGCACTAAGCTAGAAATAGGTTTTTTGAATTTTGGCCCAGTTTACAACACAATATGTTCAATCATGACACATTACAAGTGTTGTTTTCAGATACTACTGCATGGTTCAGTGAGGGCAGCTCATACCACATTTTATAGCTACACACTGATCTGAAATGAACACAATAGAAAAAAAAGTGAGCAACAGCAACATTTTCGTGGGTGAAAAATTATGATGTTTCAGCCAGCACAAACAAATACACTTTCTATACGAATATAACAATGAAAGCAGAAGCCAAAAAGGTAAAAACACTGCACGTGATTAGATTTGATAGCCGAATGGCCTGTTTCTATCCAGTGATTGAATGTGCAAGAACTTCACAAAGAAAGTCAAGAGGCAGCATGCTGCAGGCTTTAAATCCAACAGCCAGAAACCATGGAGGAGATAGACAAGCATTTGACAAAAATTCTTCGTATGAAACGCGAGATAATTTCTTGTATTTCAAATTGCTTTGAGACAATTCACTAATACATTTTTTAATTAACACAAAAGTAGACCAATACATGAATTTCTTTAAAATGTTGTTTTGTTTCACACTGAATACAGTTCAAAAAGTAAAGCTTTTCCCAAATACACCTGCAGGTCAATTTAAAGACCATCTGCTGATCATACTGTACAAGATATGGCATGCAATCCACAATACCCGGATGCTAGCAAGCAGTGGAGAATTGAGATCTGGTTGGCAACGCCCTGGCGCTGTGGGGAGTAAAGTTTCTAACTTTTGACTGGTGTAAAACAAATAGACTACTTCGTAAACACCAACCTCGCCCAGCCGAACTACATAATATGGGTAAAACCAGGCCACAGTTTCAGAAGCTTGCTGAATGGCCTAAAAGTGGACAATTGATGTTCAACCTGTGATTGATTTGTTTCTTTTTTAAAAAAAAACAGGACTCACTGACTTGTTTGACAAAATCCAGCGATAGTCTTGGTGAGGTCCCTGTCCAAAAGGTACAAATACCTCTCAGCACAATAGGAGTGAACCTCAGATCCTTGGTATTTGAAGAAGCTTCAATTGTATCATTGTAAACTTCTCCTTCCTTATCCTTCAAAATAATGACTAGTCTTTAATGTCGACTTGGATGTGAAGAATCATCTGTGGAATTATGACACTAGTTCCTTGCCCAACTGACCATTCCAAGTGTGCCCCAATACAGTGAGTACTGGCAAATTAATCAAAACACAAGCCTTATCCTATACTCAGCCAACATGTGCTTCCAGCAATTGTCATTGGACAACCATCAGGAATGGAAACCTTGCCTTTTGTTAATTAACTTTGGGCAGTGCACCAGTTGAAGAGGTTATTGCAGCAAGTCTTTCCACAAGAGAAAGAACGACTTAATTTACTTTGTCCACAGTAAATGATAATGCATGTAGAATGTTACCAATGATTTCCAAGACAATTAAATATTGAAATGATTACAGGAGTTATGAAAATTACGGTTAGATTTTTGAAGAGGATACAGGGCATACGTCCCAGAATCTGAAGAGTCAGAGGAGGTGCTGCCCATCTTTCAAGGATGAGATTCAGAAGTTTTAAACAAGCTCCTCCTCATTTTTGGAGATAAATATGAATGGAACCATGTAAAAAATCACATTACTTTTCCAATCAAAATAACAAGAAATGCACCCCCTTTACCACTCTATACAGCAAGCATGATTACTAAGCCAATCACGTCACAAAAGACCAAATCTTGATGCTGGAAAAGCACCCTCCGAATTATTGAAGCTGTGATCACCCTTCGTATTATTAGCTCAGACCTGTAATGAAGTTACAGGTTTCCTATAATAATTGAAATTTTAAGCTGACTGATTCAAGTTAGTTGATTCAGGAGAGCGAAGGCAAGCAACAGAAGCATGAGAAATAACACAAGGACATACACCTCCACTAGATTGGAAGCTGGAATGGAACGCAAAAAAGGGAAGAGTCAGGAAGAGGCAAAACTTCTATTTCAGTGAGAAACAAAATATATGGGTGGGAGGACTAGAGATAGAAATGGAGAAAATGTAGATGGTTGAGGAAGAGGAAGGGATAATGTGAGAATAGGGAACAGCAGATACAGTGGGTATGGTTTTGGGCATCTCAATCCCAGGTAGATTGTGAATCTTTAAGTTGTACAGTTGATTGGCACCCCATCCACCACCTTAAACATTCACTCCCTCCACCACCGGCGTACCGTGGCTGCAGTGTGTACCATCTACAAGATGCACTGCAGCAACTCGCCAAGGCTTCTTTGACAGCACCTCTCAAACCCACGACCGCCACCACCTAGAAGGACAAGGGCAGCAGGCGCATGGGAACACAGTCACCTCAAAAATCACACACCATCCTGACTTGGAAGTATATCGCCATTCCTTCATAGTTGCTGGATCAAAATCCTGGAACTCCCTCCCTAACAGCACTGTGGGAGTCCCTTCACCACACAGACTGCAGCGGTTCAAGAAGGTGGCTCATCACTTTCTCAAGGGCAATAAATGCTGGCCTTGCCAGCGACACCCACATCCCATGAACGAATAAAAAAAAACTTGGACATTGTTCATTGTGTCAAGAGAATAAAAAGAGCATGGATAAGGGGCGGTCGCTTGTATACTGGAGAGTGGGTTTGAGGCAGATCCAACGTGAGTACCATGCAGCCTAGTGGTAGTGGTCCCTGGATATAGCTGTACATTACATCGATGATGCTATTTTCACCAGCTGGCTGGGCAGCTTGCCACAGAGCTGCAAATGGGTTCAGGCCCCTAATAACTCAGACAAATCCACATTTGGCAAAAGTACCCTCCATTGAAGCAGGGATCCGAACATCAGTGATATCCTCTTCCTGCCTTCCACAAAGCCAATAATTCCTCGCTGGGTTAGGGTTTCACAGGCTCCCTCTCATTCCTTGCCCAACTGACCATACCCCATATGTGCCCCAATAAAGCGAGTACTGCCAGATTATTCAAATCACAAGCCTCATCCTGTACTCAGCCAACATACATTAGGTACGTGCTTCCCACAATTGTCACTAGAAAACAATCAGGAGTGAAAACCTTGCCAGATATTTGTCGCCCTAACCCAAAAGCCAATTGTACTGTCACAACAGGTCACTAACATCATGGATAGGGGAGTATCTATGGATGTTGTCGATATGGACTTCCAAAAGGCATTTGATAAAGTTCCACGCAAGAGATTATAAACAAAAATGAGAGCGCACGGAATTGGAGGTAACCTTGTGACATGGGTTGTTAATTGATTGGGAGGCACGAGACAGAGAATAAGGATAAAGGGAATGTACTCCGATTGGCAGTACGTGACGTGTGGTGTTCCCTAGAGATCTGTACTGGGGCCTCAGCTTTTCACCATATAGATCAATAACCTGGGTGAAGGATTATAGAGTGGTTTATCAAAGTTTGCAGATGACACCAAGTTAGGAGGCACAATAATTTGTGTAGATGGGAGCAAGAAGTTACAAAAGAGACATAGACAAATTAAGTGAGTGAACTCCATCTGCCTTTTGCCCAAAGTGTGAGATAATCACTTTGGATTCAAGAAAAACAAAATCAGAATACTTACTTAATGTGGTTGACTAAGAGTTGTGGAGGAGCAAAAAGGATTTAATTGTCCAGGTAAACAAATCCCTAAAAACTAGTGCACAGGTACAAAAAGTAATCAAAAATGTTGGTCTTTATCTCAAGGGATTGGGAAACAAAGGAGTGGAAGTTATGCTTCGGTTGTGCAGAGCGTTGTTCAGATCCCATCTGCAGTACGGTGTTCAGTTTTACATACCACACCTCAAAAGATATACTGGTCTTGAAGGGTTTACAGTGCAGATTCACCAGAATGATACCAGGGCTAAAAGGGTTAAATTATAAGGACAGGTTGCATAAACTTGGCTTGTATTCCCTCGAGTTTAGACGGTTGTGAGGTGATCTAATTGAGGTGCTTAAAATGATAAAAGGATTCAATAGAGTAGGTAGAGAGAAACTATTTCCTCTGGTGGGGAATCCAGAACAAGAGGGCACAAGCTTAAAATTAGAGCTAGGCCGTTCAGGAGTGAAATCAGGAAGCACTTTTTCCACAAGAAAGGTAGTGGAAATCTGAAATTCACTCCCCCAAAAGGTTGTGGATGCTGAGTCAATTGCAGCTTTCAAGACAGAGATAGATAGATTATTGTTAGGTAAGGGTATCAAGGGATATGGTTCAAAGACGGCTAAATG
The DNA here is from genome assembly GCA_030390025.1 of Squalus acanthias. Taxonomy (NCBI): domain Eukaryota; kingdom Metazoa; phylum Chordata; class Chondrichthyes; order Squaliformes; family Squalidae; genus Squalus; species Squalus acanthias. Next base: position 106,021,304 of record CM059429.1, on the reverse strand, counting down.
GGGTTGAGGTACAGATCAGCCATGATCGAATTCAATGGTAGAACAGGCTCAAGGTGCTGAATGGCCTACTGCTGTTCCTATAACTGCTGCCTTGGCTCAAACCAGCTAACACAACATAACCTGGGATTTTTTGATGAGTTTGGCTCAGCTACTCACAGCTCTAACAAGCCACTGAGGGAACTCCTTCATTTGTTTTGCCCATTGACATCACTAAACAACCAACAGCTGCATAGATTCCTCAAGTTTTTTTAAAGTTTATTTACATGCCTGAACTTAAAATAAATAAAGAGTGCAATTTTCAGGCCATAAGTTAAACTATTGCCTCTCAAATTTTCCACTTCCGGTATGATCAACTTGTTCCGTCTCTCTCAGGTGAGTGGCTCATTCCGAAGGCCTTCCAATACAGACTGTGTTTGTATACTATTATACCATTATCAGCACACGCGCAATTATTTGAGCTACTGGTCTCCAAACAACAAATTTAGCCATTTACCCTGCAGTTTACTGTATAGTTTCCAAGGTTAAAACATTTTCTTGACCTTTAACAGTTTTAAATCCAATTAAAGAATTGCTAAAATAGGAGTTTACTTTGATCAGTATCAAATTCTAATTGGTGGTAAACTATATTTGCAAGCTGTGTCTATTGTGTGCCGTCAAACACTTCCCAGCAAAAATCACCACTCAGCTGAATCTTAAAGCAACAAAGATTGAGTAAATGCACTGAACCCTATAGGTCAGAGGGTCCCAGGTTCTATCCAAGGTCTATGTCGAGTTAACGGATTTCAAAATCATTTAATTTTCATAAACGTGTTGACATGCAATCAGAAGTGGCAACATTTAACTTTTCCCAAATGTGTTTTGGTCCATCATCACTTCATTAGAAAAAAGTTTATTTAATTCAACCCTTACTAAAAATTAAATCCATTTTGACTTCGCTTTCCAATTGCTGATCTCGGCACTCAACAGATGTGACCAGAGTGGAAAATGCCCAAATACTTGTCTGTCTTTCCAGTTTTTAAAAAAAAACACAAAAAAACAAACCCAAAATACAAACCCCCAAAAAGACGGAGAGAGAGGAAGGGACATGGAGAGAGATCGGCTACAGACAGCAGGATTTGACACGTTGGACCCCCTGGGACACATCTCATTGTCTTGGCTGTGCTCTTGGTGTGTCTTTGATGTAAGGAAAGATTGTATCTCTGTAGTATCTGTGTTTATATTGTGAACTTTTGTAGATTCACTCATTGTAACTTTACCTGAAGAAGGGGCAGGATAGCTCCGAAAGCTTGTAATTTTAAATAAATCTGTTGGACTATAACCTGGTGTTGTGCGACTTCTCATTTTCAAACAATACTTGGCATTCTTTCAACCACACCAACTTCAGTGAATGCACAAAACAAAGAAAAACATTTTTTTTTATATATAAAGTAACTCGCCTAATAGCTCAGTGAGTAATGTACTACTCGGTGCGAGATTGAGCTGTGCAAACTACAAGGTGAAAGGTTCAATTCCCAATTTGTACCAAGTAGTTTATCACAGAGGGAGCAGCAGTAGTGGCACTGCGATTGGCCTCGACACCCCTGAGCAAGGGAGAGGGAAAACATGCCAGCTAAGGTTTTCACTCCAGATCACTAACCACTCACTTGTGTTGGAAACTGCATGTATGCAAATGTCAGGTGAAATCAGAATCAAGGTCAGCTGTGATGCTCTCCATGGGAGAATAGTGCCTTGGCTCAGGTGAAGAATGGCTAAATACCAAATGGCTGGTGCAAATTCCATCCCATTTCCCCACGCCTCTGCCCTCACACTCCCAGCTCTCATCCCCCTCCCAGAACTGCGATAACCTCCCTTCCTCACCTTCCACCTCACCAGTCTCCACATTTGACAGATCATCCTCCACTATTTCCGCCCCCTCCACCAAACATTTCTGTCCCTCCCTCTCCTTTCATTATTCCAATGGGCCCATTCCCACCATGGCACCTTCTCCACTCTTCCTCACCCCCAACACCTGCTCTCCTTCCCCTAGCACCTTCCCATGTGAGAGCAGCATCATCTAGAGCTCCAAACAGTCCTTCTGGATGAGACAGCAATTTACTTGTACGTCCTCAAACCGAGTATACGCTGCCAATGTTCCCTTAAGCTACATGGCCACACAGCGCTCTGAAGGTCCCACGCAGCCGGCTTCTAAATAGAAAAACCGCGGATGCGCGGTGTTTTAAATGGGCGTGCAGCCCATTAAAGAGCCCCCCCAAAAAAAATTATAGGGAACATTGTACACTGCTCATGTGACCTCCCCTACATCAGGGAGGCCAAACGGTGATTAGGTGATCACTTCGCTGGATACCTCCATTCTGTCTACATGTGCGAGCCTGAGCTACAGTCACTAGTCAGTTTAATTCTCCATCCTACTCCCACTTTGACCTCTGCCCTTGGCCTTCTACGCTGTTCCAATAAAACTCAACGGAAGCTCAAGGAACAGTTTCTCATCTTTCTATTAAGCACTTTGCGACCCTCTGGCCTGAACACGGATTTCAGCAACTTCAGACTTAAACATAGTGAAAGAGGAGGTAGTGGAGATACGGGATGGGCTAAAAATTGATAAAGAGGAAGTACTAAAAAGGCTGGCTGTACTTAAAGTAGAGAAGTCACCAGGACCAGATGGGATGCATTCAAGGATGCTGATGGAAGTAAAGGTACTGACCATGATCTTCCAATCCTCCTTAGATACGGGGTGGTGCCAGCGGACTGGAAAATTGCAAGTGTTACACGCTTGTTCAAAAAAAGGGCGCAAGGATAAACCCATCAACTATAGGCTACTCAGTTTAACCTTGGTGGTGGGGAAGCTTTTAGAAACGATAATCTGGGGCAAAATTAACAGCGATACATGTTGGTAGGAAGAACGAGGAGAGGCAAAATAAACTAAAGGGTACAATTCTAAAAGGGGGGTGCAGGAACAGAGAGACCTGGGGGTATATGTGCACAAATCGTTGAAGGTGGCAGGACAGATTGTGAAAGTGGTTAAAAAAGCTTACAGGATCCTGGGCTTCATAAATAGAGGCAGAGTACAAAAGCAAGGAAGTTATGATGAACCTGTATAAAACACTGATTCGGCCTCAACTGGAGTATTGTGTCCAATTCTGGGCACCGCACTTTAGGAAGGCTGTGAAGGCCTTAGAGAGGATGCAGAAAAGATCAAGAATGGTTCCAGGGATGAGGGACTTCAGTTACGTGGATAGACTGGAGAAGCTGGGGTTTTTCCTCCTTAGAGCAGAGAAGGTTGAGAGGAGATTTGATAGAGGAGTTCAAAATCATGAGGGGTCTGGACAGAGTAGATAGAGGGAAACTGTTCCCATTGGTGGAAGGGTCAAGAAGCAGAGGATACAGATTTAAGGTGATTGGCAGAAGAACCAAAGGCGACAGGAGGAAAAACTTTTTTATGCAGTGAGTGGTTACTATCTGGAATGCACTGCCTGAAAGCATAGTGGAGGCAGATTAAATCGTGGCTTCCAAAAGGGCATTGGATAAGTACCTGAAGGGAAAATATTTGCAGGGCTACGGGGAGAGGGGGGAAGAAAAAGAAAAAGAAAAAGAGAGAGAGAGAGAGAGAGAGAGAGAGAGAGAGAGAGAGAGAGAGAGAGAGAGAGAGACACTAGCTAATGTCGGCATGGGCTCAACGGGCCGAATGGCCTTTTTCTGTGCTGTAACCATTCTAGGATTCCACTCACTCCACCACTGGTGTGCCATGGCTGCAGTGTACACTATCGACAGGATGCATTGCAGCAAGTTGCCAAGACTTCTTTGGCAACCCCTCCCAAACTTGCAACCTCCACCACCGAGAAGGACAAGGGCAGCAAGTGCAGGGGAACACCATCACCTCCAAGTTTCCCTCATATTCACACACCATTCCAACTTGGACATACATCACCGTTCCTTCATCATCACTGGGTTAAAATCCTGGAACTCCCCCACCCAACAGCATTGTAGGAATACCTTCACCACAAAGACTGCAACGGTTCAAGAAGGCCTACCAGCACCTTCTCAAGGACAACAAATGTCGGCTTTGCCAGCGACGCCCACACCCAGAGAATGAATTTTTTTTTAAACTTCAGACCTTAACCACGGTTTCCATTTTCTCTGACAGGAGGTGCTGGTAATGTAGGATGGATGTACTAGTGCTTCCGGAGATGGGGGGGGGGGGGGGGGGGGGGGGGGGGGGGGGGGGGGGGGGGGGGGGGGGGAGGGGGGGAAGTGGAGAGCAGGTTGGTGCGTGGGTTGGAGATTCCCATCGGTACACTGCCGGCCGGGTGGTCTGCACCCCTGGTATCAAACTGCGTTTTTCTTTTGCCGGACTCCTAGGCCGCTGGAACCTGCTTTAATTTGCCAGGTTTTCATGCTCCCCTCTTGACTTAGCAATCCTGCTTTAACTAGTCACACATTCTCTGGGTCTCATAGGTCTTTTATTTCTCCAATTCCCCTCATCAAGTCTCCTTTTATCTTGCACTGTTATCACTTGTCATTACCCATCTTCTATTCTCCAACTAATAACTTTACAGGTCATTTCTTATTCTTTTCTTGCGTGTGTGTTGTCTTTTTTTGTTCCCCTACCCTCTTTCCCTTGCTCTACTCCGTCATATAAGCTGTTCATTTGTAATATCTTCCAGTTCTGAAGGTGGTTGTATCTGAAATGTTAAAGTTTTTCCTTTATCCACAATTTAATAGTGGCACTCAAAAGAAAGAGTCAGTAAGAAATGGCCACTGCATGTGCCAAGTTGCTACAAGGAACAGTCCACCTCTATTATTTCAAAGATGTGCCCTGTTGTTGGACTCTGGTCTCTTTCAGGACAGGACTCAGTTTTCGAAATGTTTGCTCTTTGAAAGCTGTACATTGAGTGGCACAGCACCCTAACGGAATCACCAAGCCTTGGTCTATGCTACATCAGTAGTAGTACCATTTAGCATCCAAAACCGTGTTGGTGGTAGCACTGAACGTGCCCAAAAAAATTTGCAATCTCACTCAAAGTATCAGGATGCTACAGAGAAAAGATACACCTATTATAAATTCTTAAAGCACAAAAATTTGCATAGTCATAACAGCAATAGAACATAGTCAAAAACAATTACACTCAAAGCTACATCTATACTACCATCTTTCACACTGCTGTTTAACAAGTAGTGTTAGAATATGAACTTAGTTTCCCCTACTAACTATTATTTTTAAAATAAACATGCACACGGAAAGCTGAAAATGTTCTATTTGTTCAAGTCAAGCTTCAAAATCTCCACTACAAACTGCTCACTGTGCAACTCTTTGGACAAGTACATGATCTTATGATTATGATTTGCCCCTTCCATTTTCCTTAAATACATTACATATTTGTAAGATGTTATAAGCATTGGACTTTTGTTCTTGTGGTTCATAATGGGCCGTATTTTCCGATCGGAGGCTTCCTGCGTGCGGAGGCCTTCGATCTGGAAAAAATCTACGAACTTACCTGAGGGCTCCTGAGGTCCGGACACTTCTGCTCCTGGGCCTCTCCAACTCGAAATCCGCAGGACCCACGTATCCCAGAGGCGTATGCAGTTCGCAAGTGTCCCTGGGATCACGTGGGCCATGGGGAGCCAATAGCAGAAGGGAATCTCCCTTCATACACTTGACAGATAGACCTGTCAAATATATGAATGGAGATCACCCCAAAAACACAGTAAAACTTTAAATAAATTTCTAAAAAACCATCACGTTTTAAAATGTTAAAATTACAACAAATAATATTTTAAACAAAAATTTAATATTTTGAAAATAAAGTTTTTTTACGGGGCTAAAAATAAACTTACCTTTTTTAAAAAGTATTTTTAAATTATAACTGAGTGGAAAAAAAAATTTTTTTTTTAACTTTTTTTCAAACTCTTATGCTGGTAAAAACAGACCTTAAGCCTGCTTTTATAGGTGTAAGATTTCTAAGGGTTTTCTGCGGGTGGAGGTTCTGCAGAAAGCGGAACTCTCCCTCCGCAGAGGCCCTTCTCCAGGGCAGGCGTCCGATCTGTCAAGAGGATTCTTGACAGATCGGAAATACCGGTTTTCAGCGCATGCACTTCGCATGCCTGAAACTGGCATTTCCGATGTCCCTACGGGTGGGTACACAGCCCGTAGGGGTCGGAATATACAGCCCATTATTTAGCAATGCAACAATCTGCACTTATAGATCACTTTTAACGTAGTAAAACATCCCAAGGTGCTTCACAGGTGCGTTATCAAACAAAATTTGGACACTATTTGAAATTAGAAAATCACCATGGTTTAAAGAAAATATTTCAAACTAGGAGGATCAATTAAGTAGAATGCATATTAAAATCCATTTGCCAATCCTGGCCCGTTGACTTAATTTGGCCAAAACCTGTTGAATGATAATCTTCCCACGTTAGTCAGCCCTTTAATTGTTCGTTATAGAATCAGTCATTTACGGCACAGAAGGAGGCCATTCGGCCCATTGTGTCTGCGCCGGCTAAAAAAGAGCCACCCGGCCTAATCCCACTTTCCAGCTCTTGGTCCGTAGCCTTGTAGGTTACAGCACTTCAAGTGCATATCCAAGTACTTTTTAAATGTGATGAGGGTCTCTGCCTCTACCACCCTTTCAGGCAGTGAGTTCCAGACCCCCACCACCCTCTGGGTGAAAAATGTTCTCTTTAACTCCCCTCTAATCCTTCTACCAATTACTTTAAAACTATGGCCCTGGTTATTGACCTCTCTGCTAAGGGAAATAGGTCCTTCCTAGTCACTATCTAGGCCCCTCATAACTTTATACACCCCAATCAAGTATCCCCTCAGTCTCCTCTGCACCAAAGAAAACAACCCCAGCATATAGAATCTTTCCTCAGCTAGAATTCTCCAGTCCTGGCAATATCCTCATAAATCTCCTCTGTACCCTCTCTAATGCAATCACATCTTTCCTGTAATGTGTTGACCAGAAATGTACGCAGTGCACTAGCTGTGGCCTTACTAGCGTTTTATACAGTTCTAGCATAAGCTCCCTGCTCTTATTATCTGTGCCTCAGCTAATAAAGGAAAGTATCCCGTATGCCTTCTTAACCATCTTATCTACCGGTCACCTTCAGGGATCTGTGGACATGCACTCCAAGGTCTCTGTTCCTCTACACTTCAGTATTCTACCATTTATTCTGTATTCCCTTGCCTTGTTAGCCCTCCCCAAATGCATTACCTCACACTTCTCCAGATGGAATTCCATTTGCCACTTTTCTGCCCACCTGACCAGTCCATTGATATCTTCCTGCAGTCTACAGCTATCTTCCTCACCATCAACCACACGGCCAATTTTTGTATCATCAGCAAACTTCTTAATCATGCCCCCTACTTTGAAGTCTAAAATCATTGATATATTCCACAAAAAGCAAGGGACCTAGTACTGAGACCTGTGGAACCCCACTGGAAACCGCTTTCCAGTCACAAAAACACCCATCGACCATTACCCTTTGCTTCCTGCCACTGAGCCAATTTTGGATCCAACTTGCCACTTTCCCTTGGATCCCATGGGCTTTTACTTGACCAGTCAGCCATGTGGGACCTTGTCAAAAGCCTTGCTGAAATCCATGTAGACTACATCAAACGCACTACCCTCATCAACCCTCCTCGATACCTCCTCAAAAAAAATCAATCAAGTTAGTCAGACACGACCTTCCCTTAACAAATCCATGCCGACTGTCCTTGATTAATTTGTGCCTTTCTAAATGACGATTAATACAGTCCTTCAGAATTTTTTCCAATGATTTGCCCACCAAGGTTAGGCTGACTGGCCTGTCATTACTTGGTCTATCCCTTTCACCCTTTTTAAACAGTACAATGTTAGCAGTTCTCCAGTCCTTCGGCACCACACCTGTAGCCAGAGAGGATTGGAAAACGATGGTCAGAGCCTCCGCTATTTCCTCCCTTGCTTCTCTTAACAGCCTGGGATACATTTCATCCGGGCCTGGCGATTTATCTACTTTCAAAGATACTAAACCCCTTAATATTCCCTCTCACTATGTTTATCTCATCTATATTTCACATCCCTCCTCAACTACAATGTCTGCATCGTCCCTCGCTTCTGTGAAGACAGACGCAATGCGCAAAGTATTCATTAAGAACCATACCCACATCTTCCGCCTCCACACACCGGTTACCTTTTTGGTCTCTAATAGGCCCTACTCTTTCCTTAGTAATCCTCTTGCTCTTTATGTATTTATAAAACATCTTTGGGTTTTCCTTGATTTTACTTGCTGACAAGCCTTGTAGATAATAGAGGCTTTGAGGGGTCAAGAGGTAAGCCACTGGTCACAGAGTACCCTGCCTCTGCCCTACTCCAGTAGTCAGTGTTGATATGTCTGTTCTAGTTCAGCTTCTGGTCAATGGTGAACCCCAAGATGTTGATGGTGTTAGCATTGCTCTTCACCAACAGCGTCATGGGATCCCCCACATCCACCCAAACAGGCAGACGTTTAACGTCTCATCAAAAACACAGCACCTCCAGCAATAGACCACTCCCCCAGCACTGTACTGATCATCAGCTCAGACTGCGCGCCCAAGTCTCTAAAGTGGGGCTTGAACCCACAACCTTGGAAAATCAGCTGGTATATATCTGTATATAAAAACACACTTTGCAGTATCACTTAAGTACCAAATCTAAAAATGTATCAATGCACATTAGCATTTTCTTCATCACACATCAAGAATGTACTTGTTTTCTAGTTGTTACCTCCTCTTACAAACCAATGAACAGTACTGCAATCCTCCAAGTTTCACAGACTTCAGCTGAATTATTTCCCCCCTCCCCCCCACAAGGTAATTACAATAGAACACAAATACAGGGAGAGGAGAAATCTGTTCCCTACAAAACCATTTCAAATTTGATTCACGGGAAAACAGGGGGTGGGGGCGGAATTCACAAGGATTGGAGTTCTAATACAAATGACAATTAATGTACTACCTTTTTAACATCCACATTCAATGTAATTTTGTTTCACGCTAAAGCTCAATCTCTTTAAATCTAGAGTTCCGAACTAATTTCTTCTGTACCTGCTTTCAAGTGAATGTTTACAACAAAACAATTAACAGTTGTAATTACAAACTCAGATGGTGATTTCAAAAACATCACCATAGCTCCTAAACAAGAGATGTGATTAAAAACTGTTAATTACTCTAGTATTTTTTCCAATATTATTTTTCTTTCACTAAATCTGAAGCAGTAAATTTAGCATTTTACACTTAGAAGATTAGAGATTACACAGAATCTGGGTCTATATAAAAAGGAGTAACCAAAAGCTTGGTTAAAGAGAGGAGCTGTAAGGAAGGCCTTGCGTGTCAGCATTGACTCAGAAGTAGCACTCATGCATCGCGGTCAAAAGGTCGTGGGTTCAAGCCCCAGTCCAGAAACTGGAGCACATAATCTAGGCTGACACCCTAGTGCAGTAGCGAGGGCGTGAGGTACTGTCAGAAGTGCCTTCTTTCAGATGAGATGTTAAACCGAGGCCCTATCTGCACTCTCAGGTGGGCCCAATAGATCCCATGGCATTGCTTGAAGGAGGGCAAAGTACCCTGGGCAATATTTATCCCTCAACCAACACTGCCAAAAACAGATTAGCTGGTCATTTATCTCATTGCTATTTGTGGGAACTTGCTCTGCACAAATTGGTTGCCATGTTTCTTACATTACAACAGTACATTTCGAAGTACTTCATTAGCGGTGAGCCTGAGGTTGTGAAAGGCACGATATAAATGCAATGGTGACGGAGACGATATGGGGTCGGAAGCCCAGCTTCAGGTCAAACAGGACACCAAGGTTGCGAACAGTCTAGTTCAAACTGAGACTGTGACCACGGAGGGGGAAACAGAGTCTGTGGCAAGTGTTTGTGGCAGGGGCTGAAGAGGATGGCTTTGGTCTTATGATGTTTAACTGGAGGAAATTACGACTGATCCAAGACTGGATGTCAGACAACCAATCTGGCAATAAAGAGGCAGTGGAGGGGTAGAGAGAGTTGGTGGCGAGGTCGGGTGGGGTGTTCTGAAGCGGACCTCGGATGTCGCCAAGGGGAAGCATGTAAATGAGGAACAGGAGGGGGCCAAGAATAGATCCTTGGGGGACTCTAGGGCAACGGTGCAGGGGTGGGAAGGGAAAATATTGCTAGAGATGCTTTGGTTTACAATTGAATGTTATTTAATATAGATAAATGTAGTGTTATGGACGCAGGTAGTGCTAATGCTAACCATGTGTATACAATGCAGGTTTCTGAATTAAGGTCTGTGGAGTGAGAATGAGACCTAGGTGTTATAGTACCTGAATTTTTAAAGGTTCATGACTGGTGCTGTGAAGCTATAGCAAACAAAGAGTATTAGGATATATTGCTAAGATGATCCAATATGAAACAGAAAGCACTATACTGTCCTTGTACAAGACCTTGATTAGAATACTGTGTTCAGTTTTAGACCCTTCATTTGATGGGTGATAGAGGTCCTAAAAAAACAAACAGAGGGCCACTTGATTGACACCTAGCTTAAAAGTCCTCAGTTATCACTGTAGGCTTAGAAACCTGGGTCCTTTTACGCTAGAAAAGCATAGACTTGAGATTTAATTGAGGTTTATAAAATAATGAAGGGAATGAACTGTGTCCATGTGGATAGACTATTTGAATTGGATGGATTAGGGTGAACCAGGGACATGCGTATAAGTTAAATATGTTAGATGTCACATTTTTCTTTTCAGAGGATCATTGACCTTTAAAACAAGTTGATATGTTGTGCAGGGAGTGTGGATTTGCTACAAGCATTCAAAAGGGAGATGGATGAGATTTTATGGCTGTGTCTGATATTGCAGCATACAAAGAGTAAGTGAGGTATTGGGTGATGGGTTTCATGGTCAGAGTGGTCTCCTGGAACTTGTCTTTATTGCCTTTGGGAGCAGATGAGAAATTCCCAGACCTTTTATTCCCCGACTTGGGCTGGGCTTTTTTTGTGTGCTTTTTGTTATGCCTGCCCCAGGAGATTAAGTGCCTTCTGGTGGGTTGGGTCTCATGATGTTCCATTGCACCATGACTGTTTGAGACAGCTGGCTTTTTCTTGATTTTGCAGGTTTTGATGTCTGGTCCCATTTCCTCTGGGTTCACAGTATTCCTTTAGAATGCAGAAGTACAAGTGTGGAATAAAGGTATTGATCTGGAGAGAGTCATCTGCAAACCAAGATTTTCCTAAACTTTGCCAGCAACCTGTTGATCTTAGGCTGTCAGCAAAATGATGAAATGTCCAATCTGAAGACATCAGAAGTTACCACCAACTTGCAACTAGAAGAATAACTTGAGACAAAAATTAGCTGAATTTTCCCTGTAATGCATTACTGGAAAATGCAGATGAGATACTTTGAATCTCAGTTCTGAAAACACACCGGGAACAAGGGTTTTCCTAGACACATTTAAAGAAAAACCTTCAATTTTGCTTTTTCGGACCTAGAGAGAAATGCCCTCTGTATTTGTGATGCACTATATGCATGACTCCCAAGTGGAGTTTTAACATGTAGATGAGAAATCAGATACATAATATTCACCAGTGCAAAAAGACACTATCACCAGATAAAATAGGCAAGGCGCTCCTTAAGCCAAAATGAGTCAAGGCAACAGTCAGAAAAGCTTCAGTCCAGGACGTTTAAATAATGCGCTTTAACAGGACTAACAACTACAGTAGCATATAGAATAAAAACAAGCTGTTTACCTTAGTTTTTTTTCTTCAAGTGATCAAATTGGTAATTGCTTAACAAGTTAAAGAATTGCTATTATACACTACTATTACATATAAGTTGGTTTGTTTTATTACAAAAGTATAATTTAAAAAGGGGACCTGCCACCCAAAAAATATTTACACAATTAATACTAACCGTCCACCTACTTCTATTCATATTTGTTCCAATAACAGGTTCTAGCAACATCAAGAGAACACAAGTTATAAGGCAGGCTTGAGAACAAACGGTGCAGGAATGGTGACTGGGATCAAATAACAAAGAAATCAATGGGGTTAACATATGTCCTACCAAGAAAGAAAGACTTCCATTTATATAGTCCTTTCATGACCTCAGACTGTCCGAAAGCACTTTCCAGGCAATAAAGTACTTTTGAATTATAGTCGCTGTTGTAATGTAGGAAATGCTGCAGCCAATTCTGCACATAGCAAAGTCCCACAATGACCAGTTAATCTATTTTTAGTGATGATGGTTGAGGGATGAATATTGGCCAGGACACTGGAGAGAACACCCTTGCTCTTCTTCAAAATAATGCCATGGGAGCTTTTATGCCCACCTGAGGGGGCAGACAGGGCCTCAGTTAAAGTCACACCCAAAAGACGCCACCTCTGACACTTCAGCACTGTATTGGAGTGTCAGCCTGGATTTTGTGCTGAAGTGGAACTTGAACCCACAACTTTCTGACTAGCAAGAGTGCTACCACAGCCATGACTGGCATGTTCGACACAAAAATTTGCATTTATAGTGTGCCATTAAAGTAGAAAAATGACCCACCATACTTAGCAGAAGTGCAATCAGGCAAAAACTGACACCGAGACTAAGAGACATTAGGACATGTGATCAAAAGCTTGTTCAAAGAGGTAGGTTTTAAGGATTGTCTTAAAAAGGAGCAGAGAGATGTAGAGAGGTTTAGTAAAGTAATTCCTGAGCTTAAGGTTTAGATAGCTGTTGACACGATCATCAATTGCAGGGCGATAGAACTAGGGATGCACAAGGGGCCAGAATTGGAAGAGCGCAGATTTCTCAAAGGGTTGCATGGCTGGAGGAGGTTACAGAGACATGGAGGAATGAGGCCATGAAGGGATTTGAACACAAGGCTGAGAATTTTAAAAGAGGCATTGGTGGACCAAGAGCCAAAAGGAGGTCAGCGAGTACAGGGGTGATGGCTGAAAGAGTGGTGCAAGTTAAGATACGGGCAGCAGAATTTTGGATGAGCTCAAGTTTATGGTAGGTTGAATATGGGAGGCAGGGAGGAAAGTATTGGAATAACCAAGTCTGGAGGTAACAAAAGCACAGATGAGGGTTTCAGTAGCAGATGGGCTGAGGCAGGGATGGAGACGGGCAATATTACGGTGGTGGAAGTAGGCGGTCTTTGTGATGGAGAAGATATGGGGTCAGAAGCTCTGGTCATGGTCAAATAGGACACCGCGGTTGCAAACAGTCTGGTTCAGCCTGAGGCAGTGGCCAGGGAGCCAACTTATTGATAAAGAAACAGAGGACTGGAGGATCATCACCAAGTTGCTGATTATTAGAAGGCTCACTGCTGAACTGGAGTGTCCTTTGGATATTGAGCAAACATGATGATTCTGGGTCAGGTCATAAATTCTTTAAATAGCATCTCTGTAAGCACCAGCAGCAGGTTAATGTTGGTCCAAGTACATTTTTACAGTAGATAAGTAGAGCGCAAAAACCAAACAGAGATGGTTCGGATTAGAACAAAAAGCTAACTTGGCAAATAAAAGGTATACTTTTTTTTAATCCATTTATGGGATGTGGGCGTCGCTGGCAAAGCCAGCATTTATTGCCCATCCTAATTGCCCTTGAGAAGGTGGTGGTGAGCCACCTCCTTGAACTGATGCAGTCCCTGTGGTGAAGGTACTCCCACAGAGCTGTTAGGTAGGGAGTTCCAGGATTTTGACCCAGGTGACGATGAAGGATCGGCGATATACTTCTAAGTCAGGATGGTGTGTGACTTGGAGGGGAACTTGGAGTTGGTGGTGTTCCCATGCGCCTGCTGCCCTTGTCCTTCTCCAGGGAAGAGGTTACAGGTTTGGGAGGTGCTGCCGAAGAAGCCTTGGCGAGTTGCTGCAGTGAATCTTGCAGATAGTACACACTGCTGCCACGGTGGAGGGAGTGAATGTTATTTTATTTTAATTCTATGTATTTTTCCACAAAGGTACATATAATAAGCCCTTTAAATTTCTTTGCAACGTGTATATGGTAATTTGACCAATATTTTGTAATTAGTTCTGTGGTAACTAACTGCACTCCAACTATCAACTGTAAACATCTGCAAACATCTCCCGGTTCTGACGAAAGGCGGCGGACCTGAAGCGTCAACCCTACCTTCCCCTCTCTACAGATGCTGCCGCACCTGCTGAGTGCGGCAACATATTTCTAGCTGTCTTTCCAGTTCAGCAACATTATTTCCTCCGCTTTTGTTGTTTTCATGCTCATTAATCTTTATGCTGACTATATATATCTTTAGATTAAATTGCATATTCTTTCGTTTAGGGGGTTATTTGAATAAAACATTTAGTTCGATTTGTAAATCAAGCAGATGCCTCACTGCCGACCCGGGATGAACACACAGCACCGTTTTACAATGGATGTCTAATTGGCTCCTCTAGCGTCATCCCATGTTGCAAACCATCCAAATTCCAGGGACGATGCGAAAATAACGCCCCCCTCCCTCCCCCTCCAATCCCCCAGATAGTCAGCAGGCTAACATCAGCCTCTATCGGTATTCAGCACTGGCCTGACGCTACAAATACAAGGCACTGTAACTGACAAATGTTCATTCAGAACAGCGAATTGCTCTACATTGTATCTTCATAGAAAAAAAGTTACCGAAGGTGCACAGACCTCGATTTGAATTATTTAGTTAACATGCAACGGCCGAAAACGCGATTATTCTTTTTGCGGTCCCTGGGAGAAACTAGATTCATACTGAACCTGCTCAGCAACAGCAATTTAACTGCATTATAAAGGTTTTTCTTGAATTAAATTGCACAATATAATGCCTTCAAAGTATATTACACCACCGGGACAGCTTGCAAACTACTAACGCAGTTTGTACTAAGCAACTAACGGAGGAAGAGGTTCCACCAACATCCCCATCCTCAATGATGGTGGAGCCTAGCACCCGAATGTAAAAGTCAATGTTGAAGCACTGGTGCCTAGTTGATGATCCTTCTGAGCCTCCCCGAGGTCCCCACAGATGCCAGTCTTCAGCCAATTTGATTCGCTCCACGTGATAAAGAAATGGCAGTGTGCTCTGGACACAACAAAGGCTACTGGCCCACAACATCCCTGTTCTGGTGCTGAAGCCCTTTGCTCCAGAACTAGCCATGCCTCTTGCCAAACTGTCATACAGCTACAACACTGGCATCAACAGGACAATGTGGAAAATTGCTCAGGTATGTTCTGCTCATAAAAAGCAGGACAAGTCTAACCTGGCCAATTACCACCCTATCAGTCTCCTCTCAATTATCAGCAAAGTGATGGAAGGTGTCACCGACAGCACTATCAGCAGCACTTACTCACCAATAACCTGCTCACTGATGTTCAGTTTGTGTTCTGTCAGAACCACACAGCTCCAAACCTCATTACAGCCTTGGTCCAAACATCTGAATTTCAGAGAGGAGGAGAGAGTGACTGCCTTTGGCATCAAGGCAGCATTCGACCAAGTGAGGCACCAAGGAGCCCAAGTAAAACTGAAGTCAATGGGAATCAGGGGAAAACACTCCACTGGCTGGAGTCATACCTAGCACAAAGGAAGATGGTTCTGCTTGTTGGAAGTCAATCATCTCAGCTCCAGGACATTGCTGCAGGGGTTCCTCAGGGCAGTGTCCTAGGTCCATCTATTTTCAGCTGCTTCATAAATGATCATCCTTCCATCAGAAGGTGGGGCTGTTCACTGATGTTTGCACAGTGTTCAGCTCCATTTGCAATTCCTCAGGTAATGAAGCAGGTCATGCAGCAAGAACTGGAGAACATCCCACTTGGACTGATAAGTGGCAAGTAATATTTGTGCCACAAAAGTGCTAGGTAATGACCATCTCCAACAAGAGATAGCCTAACCACCTCCTATTGACACTCAATGGCATTACCATCGCTGACTCTCCCACCAATGTCAAGGGGGGAAGTCACCATTGACCAGAAACTCAACTGGACCAGTCACATAAATGCTGTAGCTACTACAGCAGGTCAGAGGCTGGGTATTCTGCAGCAAGTGGCTCACCTCCCAACTCTCCAAAGCCTTTCTACCACCTAGAAGGCACAAGCCAGTAGTGTGATGGAATACTCTCAACTTGCCTGGATGGGTGCAACTGCAACACTCAAGAAGCTCGACACCATCCAGGACAAAGCAGTCCACTTGATCAGCACCCCGTCCACCAGATATCCACTCCCTCCCCATTGGTGTACAATGGCTGCAGCATGCACCATCTACAGGAAGCACTGTTACAAGTTGCCAAAGCTTCTTTGGCAGCACCTCCTAAACCCATGACATTCACCACCTAGAAGTACAAGGGCAGCAGGAGCATGGGAACACCACCACCTCCAGGTTCCCTTCCAAGTCACATACCATCCTGACTTGGACATATATTGCAGTTCCTTCATCATGGCTGGGCCAAATTTCCTGGCACTCCCTCCCGAACAGCACTGAGAGTACCTACACCACATCGACTGCAGCAGTTCAAGGCAGCTCACCACAACCTTCTCAAGGGCAACTAGCAATGGACAATAAATGTTGGCCTTGCCAGGAGATGCCCATGTCTGCAGAATGAACAAAAAAAATGTATTGCACGATCGGAAATGTACACTTCACTCAAAAAGCACGAGGAAACCTTGTTCATAGGATTATGCAATATTTAGGAATTAATTGCACCAAACATCAGAGTTGAGATGACACGAGTGACAACTTCAAAACGTTTTTCATAAATGCGCGTAGTGTATCAGTGGCAAGGTTTGCGGCGATTGTCGCTGCTGCAATGTATTAAATTGGGAAAAATTGCGTGTCGCCCACAACGCACAGATGTCTACAGCATTGAGACGATAAAAAATAAATCCACTTTTCGATTACATAAACTGTGAAGCAAATATTTCCACCCGCACTGCTTTAGAGATGAGTGCAACTCGAAAATAAAAAAAAAACCACAGTAAAGATATGTGCATTGAAAAATACTGCAAGACAAAAATGTTTTTAAAGTTTCAGCAGTGCAACAACTCTGTCTGAAGACTTGCACTGGAAAATATTCGACACCTCATCACAGGTTTGAAATAATCGAGGTACCTCCTCCACTTACCTGGTGTACTCGTTTGGGTACGAACAAAATAAACTGTAAATTAACAAAAAAATACATTAAAGGAAACCTAATAAATTAAATTAAAATGTCATTGCCAGCGAGGAGTGTGCACTCCAGTCCCTCACTTACCTGGTGTAACGTGTCGGGAGGGAGCTGGGACGCTCGGAACAACTCGCCAACTTTAGCTCCGGCTGCAACTTTGCCGGTGGTGTCGGCATCCGAGAGGGCGCGGGAGAAGAGGTGGGAGAAGCACTTCTCCTCCTTGTCACTCAGCAGCATCCCCGGGGCTCGCGCGCACTCCCGGGACATTCTACCGCTCTTCTCGCGGCCTCCGGGACACTTCCCCCTGGGTCTGCGGCGGGAGGAAAGCTGCCTGACCGGCTCACTAGCTCCAAGTCTGTCTGCTTGCCTATCGCAGCTCTTCCGCCCTCTGCCACTTTTTCCTGTTTATTTCAAATTTCCTCCCGCAGCCGCAGCAGTCGCCGCCGCCGCCATTTGTTGGAACCAGCCGCCGTGACGTCACCGCCGCCCCGGCCGCGGCTCGCCCAGCAGCTGCTGCAAGGGTTCAAGTCCGGCGCCTGAACAAGAGGTGGTGCTGCTGGGCGGGGGCGGGGCGACCGGCACCCAGGATGGGTTTAAAAAACCTCATGCAACCCACTCTCCATCTGCCAAAAAAAAACCCACCCCGGTAGAGCACTATATTTGCATTGGAGAGCTTCAATTGCATGATACAGGTGAGGGGCTTGAAGTACCTGGGCCAATTCAGGCTTGCAGCAATGTACATCAAGAGAATTCGTTTTTGTGCATTAAAGTAGCTGTTGTGAGCCTGCCCAGCCACTACACCCACAGCATTTAAAAAACAATCAGATTGCTCACGGAACGCGATGAAACACATAGCGATGTTATATAGAGGGTGCAAGAATAGCACAGACATTAGCGATGAGTAGTTACTGGACTATTTCCTGGGCGTTCACCTTCACAGGCTGATAATTCGTGCATTGGCTTCAGTTACAGGGATAATTAACGAGCATTTCATCAAAACATCTGTAAGAGCAAGCGGACTCCTGTAATCAGG
This sequence comes from Squalus acanthias, assembly GCA_030390025.1. NCBI lineage: Eukaryota > Metazoa > Chordata > Chondrichthyes > Squaliformes > Squalidae > Squalus > Squalus acanthias. The sequence continues at coordinate 106,003,149 of CM059429.1, read as the reverse complement.
CAGAGACGCAATGGGGTTTTCAAGTGGAATAGCATGCATTGCCGTGTCGGTGATAGTCGTGCCCATATTTAATTCAAGTAACAGAAAATGAACACTTATGCTATCGTGTTTTGACAAAGGGTCCGAACCTGAAATTGAAATGTTAACTTGTCTGTTCAGACCTGCTGAGTGTTTCAAGCATTGTTTTAGTTACATATTTTATCGTAGTTGTTATAACGATGTGTAAATTCAGTCAGTATATTTAACGAAAAGCTATTTCGTTGAGCCATATTAAAATAACTGAAGTTATAATTTAATGTAAAAAAGTTGGTATTGAATTTGCCATTACACGTCAGTAAGGGTGAGTGGAATAATTCGTTTCAAAGCACCTGATCTTTCTCGGGCCTGGAAACAAAATACGCCTTTTTTTAAAAAAAGCTTTAGTTATGTAATCACTTAAAAAATCGCTTTATTTGTTTATATTAAACGAATCATGAAACGTTAATGTAATATTGTGAATAGAAGGTTTTCCTTTTTTCAGTGTTTTTAATGCTGACACTGGCGTCCTCTGGTGCCCGTCTAAATAAAAAGGAAAGTTAACTTCGGGGATACTTCAGAAGGCACCCTCTCCTGAATTTTGGATGCTTACACGAGTTTTGACAAAAAGACAGCCAATTGAAAGGAAGGTATTTGCCAGGTGTCCAAGTGACAGCTGGCCACCGCGGGATTTGGAAGAGGACTTTGCAGAGCCGGTGGGTCACCGACTACGGCAAGGAGCGAGCCAATGTAGTCTTTTTCTAACCCGCTTTAAGTTGTAGATCCTTTCTTTAGTTATGCACACATCCACCTCAGTGAGATGGCTCTGGTAAACAGGATTTCTGTTTCACGATGACATACGATCAAACACATTCAATTTCATTTAAATACGATAAAGCTTATTTGCCAGTAAATCTTCCGTAAAACCTCATTTACACCATCACTTTTAATTTCCCATTCTATTTTCACGAACTCTTCAGGCGTGCTGACTTAGAGCTCTTTAACTTTGATGTACAAGGGGAATGACTTGTATTGATGCTTGTTTTTGCTCTTTCCCATTGCATGTTCTCGCTTTTTATTTCATTTCTTTCCTCGTATCTTTTTCATCTTTGCTTTTCAGATTTTCTTTCCTTGTTTTAAATGTTTGGTCTATTTATTTATTCTATTATAATGCTTGTGCTTATAGTTATCCCATGCAAATGCTCTCGGTTTCTTTATTTCCCGTTTTCTATACTGTACACTAACCGTTAACTATTTCTAAGGGGTCTGTTTTTCCTTCTAGCAATTTTTTGATTTCATTTTTTACTTTGTTTTCTTCTAATTTTCTTATTAATTTATTCTCTCGTTTAATTGTTTATTTTCTGCCATTGTTGGGGGGGGGGGTCTCTACTTAAAGGTAACTTCTTATCAGTTCCTTCTCGGGACAACAGGGCAAGCAGAAATGCATTAATTTCTGTATTTCAAAAGGGCAGTGGGCTGTGAGTCGGTCACAACGTTTTCAGACGATAACAGAATTGATGAGTATCAGTCGTGGAATGTAGAAACACAAGTCTCTATTTGAAAACTACACTGCAAATTTTTGAATTCTATTCACTTTGAAAGTTTGCTGGTGGGCTCACAGACAGATGCTGTATTGGAATGCATAAATTTGCGTTTCATTTACATAGGCATGGAACATCAACCCGCGTTTATATAGTGCATTTAACGTAGTAAAACGTCCCAAGACGCTTCACAGGAGCGTTATCAAACAGAAATTGACATGGCGACCTTAGGACAGGTGACCAAAAGCTTGGACAAAGAGGTATGGTTCAAGGAGCGTCTTAAATGAGGTGGAGAGATTTAGGGAGGGAATTTCAGAACTGAAAGCACTGTCACCAATTGAAGTCGGAATTCTGAAATTTAAAACATGTATTTGAGATTTACTCACACCACACAGAATATATTTAGATTATCACAATATCCAGAATTTACTATGTGAATGAAATATCTACCTACCGTATTCAAACTTCAGGAAACATCAGAACATACGAATTAGGAGCAGGAGTAGGCCACTCGGCCCCTCGAACCTGCTCCACCATTCAATAAGATCATGGCTGATCCGATTACTCCACATTCCCGCCTACCCCTGATAACCTTTCACCCCCTTGCTTATCAAGAATCTATCTACCTCTGCCTTAAAAATATTCAAAGACTCTGCTTCCATCGCCCTCTGAGGAAGAGAGTTCCAAAGGCTCACGACCCTCTGTGAGAAAAAACTTCTCCTCATCTCTGTCTTAAATGGACGACCCCTTATTTTTAAACAGTGACCCCTAGTTCTAGATTCTCCCACAAGAGGAAACATCCTTTCCACATCCACCCTGTCAAGACCCCTCAGGATCTTGTATGTTTCAATCAAGTCACCTCTTACTCTTCTCAACTCCAGCGGATGCAAGCCTAGCCTGTCCAACCTTTCCTCATAAGACAATCCGCCCATTCCAGGTATTAGTCCAGTAAATCTTCTCTGAACTGCTTCCAATGCATTTACATCCTTCTTTAAATAAGGAGATCAGTACTGTACACAGTACTCCAGATGTGGTCTCACCAATGCCCTGTATAACTGAAGCATAACCTCCCTACTTTTGTATTCAATTCCCCTCGCAATAAATGATAACATTCTATTAGCTTTCCTAATTACTTGCTGTACCTGCATAGTAACCTTTTGTGATTCATGCACTAGGACATGCAGATCCCTCTGCATCTCAGAGCTCTGCAATCTCTCACCATTTAGATAATATGCTTCTTTTTTATTCTTCCTGCCAAAATGGACAATTTCACATTTTCCCACATTATACTCCATTTGCCAGATCTTTGTCCACTCACTTAACCTATCAATATCCCTTTGTAGCCTCCTTCTGTCCTCTTCACAATTTACTTTCCTACCTATCTTTGTGTCATCAGCAAATTTAGCAACCATACCTTCGGTCCCTTCATCCAAGTCATTTATATAAATTGTAAAAAGTTGAGGCCCCAGCACTGATCCCTGTGGCACACCACTCGTTACATCTTGCCAACCAGAAAATGACCCATTTATGCCTACTCTCTGTTTCCTGTTAGCTAGCCAATCTTCTATCCATGCCAATATGTTACCCCCTACACCATGAGCTTTTATTTTCCGCAATAACCTTTGATGTGGCACCTTATCAAATGCCTTCTGGAAATCTAAGTACAGTACATCCACCGGTTCCCCTTTATCCACAGCACATGTTACTTCCTCAAAGAACTCCAATAAATTGGTTAAACATGATTTCCCTTTCACAAAACCATGTTGACTCTGCCTGATTACCTTGAACTTTTCTAAGTGCCCTGCTATACCGTCTTTAATAATAGCTTCTATCATCTTCCCTATGACAGATGTTAAGCTAATTGGCCTGTAGTTTCCTGCTTTCTGTCTCCCTCCCTTTTTGAATAAAGTAGTTACATTTGCTATTTTCCAATCTAATGGAACCTTCCCTGAATCTAGGGAATTTTGGAAAATTAAAACCAACGCATCAACTATCTCACTAGCCACTTCTTTTAAGACCCTTGGATGAAGTCCATCAGGACCCGGGGACTTGTCAGCCCGCAGCTCCAACAATTTGCTCAGTACCACTTCCCTGGTGATTGTAATTTTCTTGAGTTCCTCCCTCCCTTCCATTTCCTGATTTACAGCTATTTCTCGGATGTTACTTGTATCCTCTATAGTTAAGACCAATGCAAAATACCTGTTCAATTCAACTGCCATCTCCTTATTTTCCATTATTAATTCCCCAGACTCACTTTCTATAGGACCAACGCTCACTTTGTTAACTCTTTTCTTTTTTAAATATCTATAGAAACTCTTACTGTCTGTTTTTATATTTCTAGCTAGCGTTCTCTCATACTCTAATTTTTCTCTCATTAATTTTTTAGTCATTCTTTGCTGTTTTTTATATTCTGTCCAATCTTCTGACTTGCTACCCATCTTTGCGCAATTATAGGCTTTTTCTTTAAGTTTGATACTATCTTTAACCTTTTTAGTTAACCACAGATGGTGTCCTCCCCTTGGAATTTTTCTTTCTCGTTGGAATGTATATATTCTGTGTATTCTGAAATATCCCCTTAAATGTCTGCCACTGCAATTCTATTGACCTATCCCTTAACCTAATTTGCCAGTTCATTTTAGCTAGCTCTGCTTTCATGCCCTCATAATTGCCCTTATTTAAGTTTAAAATACTAGTCTTGGACCCACTCTTCTCTCCCTCAAACTGAATATAAAATTCAATCATATTACGATCGCTACTACCTTGGGGCGCCTTCACTATGAGGTCATTAATTAATCCTATCTCGTTGCACAATACCAGGTCTAATATAGCCTGCTCTCTGGTTGGCTCCAGAATGTGCTGTTCTAAGAAACTATCCCAAAAACATTCTATGAACTCCTCATCTAGGCTACCTTTGCCCATCTGATTTTTCCAGTCTATATGTAGATTAAAATCCCCCATGATTATTGCCGTACCCTTCTGACAAGCTCCCATTATTTCTTCCTTTATACTCCTACCATATGGTTACTGTTAGGGGGTCTGTACACCACTCCCACAAGTGACTTCTTGCCTTTATCATTTCTCATCTCTACCCAAACCGCTTCTACATCCTGGTTTCCTGAACTTAGGTCATCCCTCTCTATTGTGCTAATACCATCATTAATTAACAGAGCCACCCCTCCACCTTTTCCTAGCTTCCTGTCCTTCCTAAATGTCATGTACTCTTCAATATTCAGGTCCCAATCTATGTCATCCTGCAGCCATGTTTCTGTAATGCCTATCAGATAGTACTTATTTATTTCTATTTGCGCTATCAGTTCATCTGTTTTGTTTCGAATGCTACGTGCATTCAAATGCAGAGCCTTTAGTTTTGTAATTTTATTATTTTTGTAACCTCTAGCCTTATCTGTTGATTTACTCTTAGATTTGCACTCTCTATCCCTTCCTGTCACGGTCTGTTTATCATTTCCCATATTAATACCTTTCTCTCTTGCCTTGTCTCTACTCTTTGATTTACCACATCTTCCCAAATTTGATCCCTTGCCCCCACTATTTAGTTTAAAGCCCTCTCTACCGCCCTAGTTATATAACTCGCCAGAACACTGGTCCCAGCACGGTTCAGGTGAAGACCGTCCCAACGATACAGATCCCACTTTCCCCAGTACTGATGCCAGTGCGCCAGGAATCGAAACCCATTTCTCCCACACCAGTCTTTGAGCCACGCATTCAATCTCTCTCATTTTATTTACTCTATGCCAATTTGCTCATGGCTCAGGTAATAATGCAGATATTATTACTCCTGAGGTTCTGCTTTTTAATTTAGCCCCTAGCTGCTCATACTCTCTCAGCAGAACCTCTTTCCTAGTTCTACCTATGTCGTTGGTACCTACGTGGACCATGACCACTGGCTCCTCCCCCTCCCACTGCAAGTTCCTCTCCAGCCCAGAGTAGATGTCCTGAACCCTGGCACCGGGCAGGCAGCACAGCCGCCTGGACTCTCGCTCTTGGCCGCAGAGAACTGTATCTATCCCCCTGACTATGCTTTCCCCTATTACCACTACATTCCTATTAACTCCCCCCGCTTGAATGGCTTCCTGTATCATGGTGCCATGGTCAGTTTGCTCATCCACCCTGCAGCCACCGCTTTCATCCATACAGGCCGCAAGAACCTCAAACCTGTTGGACAATTGCAGAGGCCGAGGCTCCTCCAGAAGCTGCTGAATCGTTGATATGCTATGAGAAAAGTGTCAGGGAAGCTCACAAAAGTAAAGGATTACTTTCTAAAATACTCTGCTGCATTGTTCCAGACAGAATATGACAACGCATGGTTAATTTAAACAGATTTTAAAAAGCACATCAACTCATATTGCTTACACCCATGAGATTATTGCTTGCATTTCTCAACATCAAAGTGTTGCAAAGTGTAGCTCAGCAACTGTCCTTGTGAAATGGTAGGAAGGCAAACTGCTCCCAACCCTCTGTCAATGTTACTTTGTAAACTGCTATGAGGAGGTAGACAAGAGTAGCACTCGGTGACTTGGCACCGAGTTTTTGTGCAGTGACTCCACACACTGTTTCAGTTCATAGAATTATAGAATGGTTACAACACAGAAGGACGACCTTCGGCCCGTTGAGCACTTGCCGGCTCTTTGCAAGAACACTTCAGCTAGTCCCACTCCCCTGCCCTTTCCCTCAGCCCTGCAAATTTTTCTCCTTCAGGTACTTATCAAACTCCCTTTTGAAAGCCATGATTGAATCTGCCTCCACCACCCTTTCAGGCAGTGCATTCCAGATCCTAACCACTTGCTGCGTAAAAAGTTTTCCTCATGTCGCCTTTGGTCCTTTTGCCAATCACCTTAAATCTGTGTCCTCTGGTTCTCGACCCTTCCGCCAATGGGAACAGTTTATCTCTATCTACTCTGTCTCGACCCCTCATGATTTTGAAAACCTCTATCAAATCTCCTCTCAACCTTCTCTGCTCCAAGGAGAGCAACTCCAGTCTATCCACATATCTGAAGTCCTTCATCCTTGGAACCATTCTTGTAAATATTTTCTGCACCCTCTCTAAGGCCTTCACATCCTTCCTAAAGTGCGGTGCCCAGAATTGGACACAATACTCCAGTTGAGGCCGAACCAGTGTTTTATAAAGGTTCGTCATAACTTACTTGCTTTTGTACCCTATGCCTCTATTTATGAAGCCCAGGATCCCGTATGCTTTTTTAACCACTTTCTCAACCTGCCCTGCCACCTTCAACGATTTTTGCACATATACCCCAAGGTCTATCTGTTCATGCACCGCCTTTAGAATTGTACCCTTTAGTTTATATTGCCGCTCCTTGTTCTTCCTACCAAAATGTATCACTTTGCACTTTCATGCATTAAATTTCATCTGCCATGTGTCCACCCATTCCACCAGCCTGTCTATGTCTTCTTGAAGTCTATCACTATCCTCATCACTGTTCACTATACTTCCAAGTTTTGTGTCATATGCAAATTTTGAAACTGTGTCCTGTACACCCAAGTCTAAGTCATTAATATATATCAAGAAAAGCAGTGGTCCAACCCCTGGGAAACACGACTGTATACCTTCTTCCTGTCCGAAAAACAACCGTTCACCATTACTGTCTGTTTCCTGTCACTTAGCCAATTTCGTATCCATGCTGCCACTGTCCCTTTTATTCCATGGGCTTCAACTTTGCTGGCAAGTCTATTATGTGGCACTTTGTCAAACGCCTTTTGGAAGTTCATGTACACCACATCAACCGCATTGCCCTCATCAACCCTCTCTGTTACCTCATCAAAAAACTCGATCAAGTTAGTTAAACACGATTTGCCTTTAACAAATCTGTGCTGGATTTCGTTAATTAATCCATACTTGTCCAAGTGACTGTTAATTTTGTCCCGGATTATCATTTCTAAAAGCTTTCCCACCACCGAGCTTAAAGTGACTGGCCTGTAGTTGCTTGGTTTATCTTTACACCCTTTTTTGAACAAGGGTGTAACATTTGCAATTCTCCAGTCCTCTGGCACCACCCCGTATCCAAGGAGGATTGGAAGATTATGGCCAGTACCTCCGCAATTTCCACCTTTACTTCCCTCAGCATCCTAGGATGCATCCCATCCAGTCCTGGTGAGTTATCTACTTTAAGTACAGTCAGCCTTTCTAGTACCTACTCCTTATTAATTTTTGTCCCATCCAGTATCTCAACTACCTTCTGTTTCACTATAACTATGGCAGCATCTTCTTCCTTGGTAAAGACAGATGCAAAGAACTCATTTAGTACCTCAGCAATGCCCTCTGCCTCCATGCGTAGGTCTCCATTTTGGTCCCTAATCGACCCCAACCCTCGTCTTACTACCCGTTTACTATTTATATGCCTATAGAAGACTTTTGGATTACCTTTTATGTTTGCTGCCAATCTATTCCCATACTCACTCTTTGCCCCTCTTATTTCCTTTTTCACTTTCCCTCTCAACTTTCTATATTCTGCCTGGTTCTCACTTGTATTCTCAACCTGACATCTGTCATACGCCCCCTTCTGCTTCATTTTACTCTCTATCTCTTTCATCATCCAGGGAGTTCTGGCTTTGGTTGCCCTACCTTTCCCCCTCGTGGGAATGTACCTCGACTACACTCGAACCATCTCCTCTTTAAAGGCAGCCTATTGTTCAATTACAGTTTTGCCTGCCAGTCTTTGATTCCAATTTACCCGGGCCAGATCCATTCTCAACCCACTGAAATTGGCTTTCCTCCAATTAAGTATTTTTACTCTAGATTGCTCCCTGTCCTTTTCCATTAGCTAATCTAAACTTTATGATACTGTGATCACTGTTCCCTAAATGTTCCCCCACTGACACTTGCTCCACTTGACCCACCTCATTCCCCAGAACCAAATGCAGCAATGCCTCCTTCCTCATTGGGCTGGAAACGTACTGACCAAGAAAGTTCTCCTGAACACACTTCAGAAATTCTTCCCCCTCGCTGCCCTTTCCACTATTACTATCCCAGTCTGTATTAGGATAGATAAAGTCCCCCATTATCACTACTCTATAGTTCTTGCACCTCTCTGTAATTTCCCTGAAAATTTGCTCCTCTATATCCTTCCCACTAGTTGGCGGCCAATAGAATACACATCGTAGTGTAATGGCATCTCTATTATTTCTCAACTCTAACCAAATAGATTCTGTCCTTGACCCCTCCAGGACATCCTCTCTCTCCAGCACTGTAATATTCTCCTTAATCAATACTGCCACTCCACCTCCTTTCTCTCCTTCCCTATTTTTCCTGAAGACCTAGGGGGAAAAATTCAGTTGGTTGCGCCTCCCGTTAGCGCCTTAAGAGGGCGCTAATGGGGCGCAAAGCATCTAGCGCCCAGGCGCGGCGAAGTTTGCGCCGCTCGCGAAATTAACTAGACATTTTGCGGTGGCGCTAAACACTACCGCCACGATCTCCTGCGCCGGCAGATCATGACGTCACTCGAGTGCGCAACACCCCGGTATCGCCCTGGAGCGGATATTGAGTGGCGCCCCCTGCCTTACCGCCTGACGCTAGCAACGACAGGTTGAGGGGAGCGTTCTGCAGTCATGAAGGGAAAGGGGGAGCGCTATTTAAAGGTGACCGCTTCCTGCCTTTTATTGTTGGTGCCATTTTTGAACTACGCATTCTGAGAGAGAGGGAAAGACTTCTGGAGAGATTCAACGTTGTGTGAAGGAGTTTTGGGTACTGAGCAGCACTTTGCAGGTTCATTTTGATTTGCCATTCCTTGTATCGATTTAGCAGAGACTGTGGGGGCTGCACTCTGAGCTCTTTGCCTGGTACTCTCCATTGTTCTTTCCAGCACATTTGATGTGCAGGTCTCTCCAGGCCGAGATTCAAGGCTGCAATGAGCAGGATGTGGATGGAAAGCAAGATTAACCATCCCCTTTAAGAACTGGCCCGTGCCATTGTGTGTGTGTTCCATTGCTGACTGACATTACATGAGCTTCGCCAGCGCTCTGAGGTAGCGCCTCGCTCCTCGGCCTTTGCGCCTTAAGACAGGTGTGAAGCGCCTGATATAGCCCTGCAATCACCTTCAGGGGCGATAAAAGTCAAGTTTGCAGTCGGTGGCGATAATTAGCGCCAGGCGCTAATCTTTGCACCCGGCCGATAATTGCGCCACAAATGGGGTGATACTGAATTTCTCCCCCCTTATATCTAGGAATATTTAGTACCCAATCCTGCCCTTTTTTGAGCCAAGTCTCTGTTATTACCACAACATCATACTCCCATGTGTCTATTTGCGCCTGCAGCTCACCAACCTTATATACCACACTTTGTGCATTCACACACATGCACTATAAACCTATCTTGTATTCTCTCTTAGTCTGACCCCACCTAATACCGTACTATTTCTTACTCTAGTACTATCTGTCTTTCCCAATCCTTTATGTACCGTGTTTCTCCTTTCTAATCCTGGTGTCCATTCCCCAGCCAAATTAGTTTAAACCCTCCCCAACAGCACTAGCAGCCCCCCCCCCCCCCCACCCTCACCCCACCCCGGAAGGATATTGGTCCCAGCTCTGTTGAGGTGCAACCCGTCCGGCCTGTACAGGTCCCACCTCCCCCAGAACCAGACCCAATGTCCCAGGAATCTAAAGCCCTCCCTCCTGCACCATCTCTCCAGCCACGCATTCATCTGCTCTATCCTCCGATTTCTATATTCACTGGCTCGTGGCACCGGGAGTAATCCGGAGATTACTACTTTTGAGGTCCTGCTTTTTAATCTCTTTCCTAGCTCCCTAAAATCTGCCTGCAGGACCTTATCCCTCTTTTTACCTATGTCGTTGATACCGATATGGATCACGACCTCTGGCTGTTCACCCTCCCCCCTCAGAATGTTCTGTAGCCGCTCAGTGACATCGTTGACCCTGGCACCAGGGAGGCAACATACCATCCTGGAGTCACGTCTGCGACCGCAGAAACACCTGTCTGTTCCCCTAACTATCGAATCTCCTATCACTATTGCTTTCCTGATCTTCCTTCTCCCCGCTGTACAGCTGAGCCACCCGTGGTGCCATGGACTTGGCTTTGGCTGTACTCCCCAGTGGAACCATCGCCCACACCAGGTTGGAGAGCGAGATGCACTCAGGGGACTCCTGCACTACCTGCCTGGTCCCCCTCTTCTGTCTGGCGGTCACCCATTCCCTCTCTGCCTGCACACTCTTACGCTGCGGGGTGACCACCTCCTGAAACGTGCTATCCACGTAGCTCTCGGCCTCATGGATGCACTGCAGTGACGCCAGCTGCTGCTCAAGCTCCAAAATCTGGAGCTTGTGCTCCTCCAGCTGATGACACTTCCTGCACATGTGGTTGTCCAGGACACGGGAAGCATACTGGAGTCCCCACATGGCACAAGTTGTGCATTCCACAGGACCGAGGTGCTCTGCCATGCCTCTACTTAATAGACTATTAAGTAACTTAACAGAAATAAACTTAAGGCTTAAAAAAAACCCAATCACCAACTACTCACCAATCAGCTCCTTCCCTTGCACTGACGCCACTCAACTCGCTCCCTGACACTCGTGCTCCCTCCGGGCTCTTGGGCCTACCTTTATCTGCGGCCGCTCCTCTCACTCTCCCGCAGGTCCGCTCTCATGTCTATTAACTTAAAGACCTTGGGTTCTGTGGCTCCACTCCTCCTTTTTAGTCAGATGTCTCACCGCCTTCCTCCTCTCGACTGAATTCCTGCGCTCACAAAATTCCTCCACTCTGCTTGCGATTCACTCCGTTTGCGATCTCCCAGCTCTGTCTCCAAGCTCTGTTCAGCAGCTCAAACATTTTTTTTAATGTTCGTTCATGGGATGTGGGCATCGCTGGCAAGGCCAGCATTTAGTGCCCATCCCTAGTTGCCCTTGAGAAGGTGGTGGTGGTGAGCTGCTGCAGTCCGTGTGGTGAAGGTACTCCCGCAGTGCTGTTAGGTAGGGAGTTCCAGGATTTTGACCCCGCGACGATGAAGGAACGGCGATATACTTCCAAGTCAGGATGGTGTGTGACTTGAAGGGGAACTTGGAGGTGGTGGTGTTCCCATGCGCCTGCTGCCCTTGTCCTTCTAGATGGTCGAGGTCACGGGTTTGGGAGGTGCTGCCGAAGAAGCCTTGGCGAGTTGCTGCAGTGCATCTTGTAGATGGTACACACTGCAGCCATGGTACGTCGGTGGTGGAGGGAGTGAATGTCATAGACCTGTGCCACAGCCGTCTAGAGCTTCGAATCATGCACAATCCCCTTCTTCACTGCTTTTGTGAAATTTAACCAAATCTGCTCTAATGCACAGTTCTAAGCGTAGCATTTTACAAGGTACTTTAGATCATTTTGTATGGGCAGAATAAACATCTCCCACCATGACATGTCTATTTCAGTTGAGTAAAATGTGTATGTCCAGTGCTCCATTTATAGCCTCATACAAGTTGAATGCCATGCTTGAGGATTTTGGAGCAACTCAACTCAGATATTTAAGACAGCTGGTCTGTAATATACCATAAGGGTGCAACAAACCTAGTCTTAAACTAACGCAAGACCCTTCCCATGAGGAATTCTGATTTTTTTTTTACACTACCAAATTATCGTGATACTGAATCGAAGGACATTGCTTGTTTTATTTTTCCAACATTTAAAATGTATTTTTCATTACTTTTTCATCGTCACCATCCCTTATCTACGAGGATAGAAAGGTGGCTTATGACTTGGCCTCTGCAAATGCTGCTTTAGTTGAGGAAAAGTGACATGAACCAACTGTCCTGTTCATGTTATCGCCGATGTGAAAATGCCTTCCCTCTATTGTAAGAATACATCATTTACTGTAAAAAGTTTGCTGTAACTTGACCAAACTTCAAAGTTGACCAAATTTAATGTACCAGCATTCCTTGAGGCCAAGAGACTTTCTGCTGAACAAATGTAAAATAAACTGCTGCGACTGTGAACCGTGAAGGCTGCCAGCTGTTCATCAGATAAGGAAACGACAGACCCTGAGCAGGAACAAACTGTTGGGCGTTACAAAGACAGGAACATCTTCAGGCAAATGGTGTGAACGGCCTTGGGGCCCACTGATTAACTGACTAGGTGATAAGAAGAAAAGGAAAACAACTGCCGACCATTTGTCACAGTTTGGGACACATACGCATTGAGGGGCCTGCCCAGGTTTTTAGGGTATAAGAGATGCTGTTTTAAGACACTCGGGGCTGCTGCAGCCGGGCGACCTGGTCAGTTGCCAGAAATCATACGCCTTGTCACTGCCGGATTGACCACTCACTGGTGTTAGTGCGTATGTAGAGTTGGCTTAATATCGCTTGATCTTAAAGTAAAGGGATAGCTCTGTGTACGCTGAGGTATAATTGGGAATTATTATATGCTACATAACTGTTGGATGCTTACTTGTAATCTCTTGCTGATTTTAAGTAAAAGGTTTCACAGATTCATTGGGTTTTGTGTTGTCTGTTCGACGGGTCTGAACTTTGGAAACTGTTGGACGGGTTAAAGGACAAGGGTGAATTTAAACATCTTACACTAAGCGACACTTGCCTCGTGGCACAGCGAAGGCTGAGAACTATGAGGAAATGTTAAACCTCTCTGGCACTATGACTGGGATCACAAGCTCAGAATGTGCAAGATTGTGGGTGTGAATCTGCATCCTACCACAGGCCTAAAAGAAAATGCTTGAAAATAGACACAATGGACATTAAGCTTGTCAGTAGGAGTCGGTTCCTGCCATCTGATAAAGATCTAGAATACTCGAGAAGCCTTCGCTTTCACAGCGATTACATATTTTCCCTCACTTTCATAGGCACCGACTCATACTGAGGTATACTTCCACAGGCGCCAGCAGCTCTCTGGTACCACGTCTGTTTTTCGTGCTTGAGCCTAGATGGTAATGTTAGCGGGTTATTTGTGTGCTTAGCCCAGGGCTATCCTCTCCAAGCATACACTTTCCATCAGGGTTACTGGACAACTTAAAGTGCAGAAACCACAGCTGACTTCTTCCCTGTCTCATTCACTGGAGGTCACTATAGGCCAGTAGTAGCACTCCAAATACACCCAGCTGTAATGTGCTAATTCAGCATAAAGCAGGGATTGAATCAAGAAACTTGCTGATCTGTAAAGCTCAGTACATTTACCCACAGGTAGAGTTCAAACTTCACTTTCTTATTTCAAATAACTTACAAGAAGCAGAGTTTATTGATGATTGAATGCATTGTGCCAGAATGCAGGATGTGGACATTTTTCAACATACTGATTTTCCAGTTGACTAGCTGCTTTGACCAAAAGAATATTCACATTGGACCATTCCCATATACCTCAGCCAGCCATACTACAGTACTGAGAAGGGTTGGGGTTACCATCACTGCATCATTCAAATGTGGTGTGCGTGCAAGAAACCAATGAAGGAAAATAAACTGCTTAAAATAATTTACATTTAAAAAGTATACGGATTTTTAAGAACTTTTAATATTCCATTGTTTCATTCTATACAGAATTAAGGAGGCAGTCCATGTAAAACTATCATAATAAACTTAAAGGCTGAAGAAAAATAACTTGCATTTATATAAAGCTTTTATTGTAGAAAAATGACCCAAGGTGCTTTACAGAATGAAATCAGACAATAGATGCCAAGCCAAAGAAGGCGATATTAGGAGTAACTAAAAGCTTGGTTTAAGAGGAAAGTTTTAAGGAGCGTCAGGTCATATATTAATGACAAACAAATTTCTAATTTGGTCATTGGAAGAAGCAGGGCAAAGGTAGTTTCCCCGCTGTGTTCATTTGAGCCGTGCTGTGCTGTTGTTTTTGTTGTTATCTTCTTGTCAAGTGAGCAGCGTCTCCAACTTTTCTCAATATTCCAGTAGGAACAAAAACACATTATATATAATTTATTATAACCTTTTCCAATCTTCTTCTTCTTCTTTTGTATGGTAGTAGCAAAGCAAATCAAGTGTCAATATCTAAGTCAGATATCCAGGCCAAAGCTTCCAGTGTAACAGCGTGGATATCTTGTAGGCTGCCTGCGAATTTCCTCTGAGGGCAGTGCTCAATGATGTGCTCCAGGGTCTGATTAGGAGCTCCACAGCCGCACATTAAATCTAAACAAAGCAAACTATGTAGGTGTGAGGGGCGAGTTGGCTAAGGTAGATTGGGAAATATGACGGTAGAGGAGCAATGGTTAGCATTTAAAGAATTAATACATAATTTACAACAAATTCCTTTAAGGCACAAAAACCCCACAGGAAAAGTGGTCCAACCGTGGCTAACAAGAGAAGTTAAAGATAGTATTAGATCAAAGGAAGAGGCTTATAATGTTGCCAAAAAGAGTAGTAAGCCTGAGGATTGGGAGGATTTTAGAATTTAGCAAAGGAGGACCAAGAAATTGATAAAGAAAGGGAAAATAGAATGAGAGTAAACTAGCGAGAGACATAAAAACAGACTTTAAAAGCTTCTATAGGTATATAAAAAGGAAAAGATTAGTGAAAGTAAATGTGGGTCCCTTACAGGCTGAGACAGGAGAAATTATAATGGGGAATAAGGAAATGGAAGAGAAATTAAACAAATACTTTGTGTCTGTCTTCACGGAAGAAGACGCAAAAAACTTCCTGGAAATAGTGGAGAACCAAGGGTCTAGTGAGAATGAGGAACTGAAAGAAATTAGTATTAGTAAAAAAAATAGTACTGGAGAAATTAATGGGACTGAAAGCCGAGAAATCCCCTGGACTTGATGGCCTACATCCTAGTGTTTTGAAAGAGTTGGCTATAGAGATAGTGGATGCATTGGTTGTCATTTTCCAAAATTCCATAGATTCTAGAACGGTTCCCACAGATTGGAAGGTAGCAAGTGTAACCCCACTATTTAAGAAAGGAGGGGGAGAGAAAACAGGGAACTACAGACCAGTTAGCCTGACATCAGTAGTAGGGAAAATGCTAGGATCTATTATTAAGGACGTGGTAACAGGGCACTTAGAAAATAATAATAGGATTGGGCAGAGTCAACACGGATTTATGAAAGGGAAATCGTGTTTGACAAGTCTGTTAAGAGTTTTTTGAGGTTGTAACGAGCAGAATATATAAGGGGGAACCAGTGGATGTGGTGTATTTGGATTTTCAGAAGGCATTTGATAAGGTGCCACACAAGAGGTTATTAAACAAAATTAGGGCTCATGGGATTGGGGGTAATATACTAGCATGGATTGAGGATTGGTTAACAGACAGAAAACAGAGAGTAGGAATTACCGGGTCATTTTCGGGTTGGCAGGCTGTAACTAGTGGGGTACCGCAAGGATCAATGCTTAGGCCTCAGCTATTCACAATCTATATCAATGATTTGGATGAGGGGACCAAATGTAAAAAGTTTGCTGATGATACAAAGCTGGGTGGGAATGTAAGTTGTGAGGAGGATGCAAAGAGTCTTCAAGGGGATATAGACAAGCTAAGTGAGTGGGCAAGAACATGGCAAATGGAATATAATGTGGAGAAATGTGAAATTATCCACTTTGGTAGGAAAAATAGAAAAGCAGAGTATTTTTTAAATGGTGAGAGATTGAGAAATGTTGGTGTGCAGAGGGACCTGGGTGTCCTTGTACACGAATCACTGAAAGTTAACATGTAGGCACAGCAAGCAATTAGGAAAGCAAATGGTATGTTGGCCTTTATTACAAGAGGATTTGGGCCCTGGTGAGACCACACCTGGAGTATTGTGTACAGTTTTGGTCTCCTTACCTAAGGAAGGATATACTTGCCATAGAGGGAGTACAACGAAGGTTCACCAGACTGATTCCCGGGATGGGGGGATTGTCCTATGAGGAGAGATTGAATAGACTAGGCCTATATTCTCTAGAGTTTTGAAGAATGAGAGGTGATCTCATTGAAACATACAACATTCTTACAGGGCTTGACAGGGTAGATGCAGGGAGGATGTTTTCCCTGGCTGGGGAGTCTAGAACCAGGGGTCACAGTCTCAGAATAAGGGGTCGGCCATTTAGGACTGAGATGAGGAGAAATCTCTTCACTCAGAGGGTGGTGAATCTTTGGAATTTTCTACCCCAAAGGGCTGTGGAGGCTCAGTCGTTGAGTATATTCAAGACAGAGATCGATAGATTTTTGGATATTAAGGGAATCAAGGGATATGGGGATAGTTCAGGAAAGTGGAGTTGAGGTAGAAGATCAGAAGAAGATCTGGACCTGGACATCTAGGAGAGGAGCTGGTCGAAATGAATGTTGTGCCTCGGGATCCAAGCCGAAGGATGCTTAAGCTGCACAGGAGGCAACCGCTCAACAGGGCAGGGCTGTCTGAGCATAGCTCGTAGAGCATATTTTCACACAATGAGCCCCACTTCATGCCCCGCTCCCCCATGATGAAAGCAGAAGAAAACTCAGACACTGATGATTTTAAAAAAAATCAAGATTTATTACAATCTACAATTGTTAACTGTTAACAGTAAATGAATAAAATTTTGCAGTTCAAAATATAACTAAATTTGTTTCTTAAATAAAAACAGAATATGCTGGAAATACTCAGCAGGTCAGGCAGCATCTGTGGAGAGAGAAACAGAGTTAACGTTTCAGGTCGATGACCTTTCGTCAGAACTGGAAAAAGTTAGAGATGTAACAGATTTTAAGCAAGTGCAGGGGCGGGGAAAGAGGGGGGGAAAGAACAAAAGGGAAGGTTTGTGATTGGGTGGAAGGCAGGAGTGATTAAATGACAAAAGGTATGATTGTACAAAGCAAAAGGAGATGGTAATGGGACAAGTAAAAAAACAAAAGATGAGTCTAGAAGAGGAGTAAATGGGAATGGCAGAATCATCAACAGCTGCAAAGTGGAAAAAATAGGGGCAGAGGTTATGGTCTGAAATTGTTGAACTCGATGTTGAGTCCAGAAGGCTGTAAAGTGCCTAATAGAAAGATGAGGTGCTGTTCCCCCAGCTTATGTTGAGCTTCATTGTTCTTAGCCTCTTACACTGTTCCAAAGAGGTCAGAGTGGGAGTGGAGCGGAGAATTAAAGTGACAGGCGACCGGAAGCTCGGGGTCAGACTTGCGGACTGAACTGAGGTGTTCCGCAAAGCAGTCACCCAATCTGCGTTTGGTCTCCCCAATGTAGAGGAGACTGCATCGTGAGCAGCGAATACACCACACTAAATTGCAAGAAGTACAAGTAAATCACTGTTTCACCTGGAAGGCGTGTTTAGGGCCCTGGACAGTGGGAAGATAGGAGGTAAAAGGACAGGTGTTGCATCTCCTGCGCTTGCACGGGAAGATGCCGTCGGAAGGGGAGTGGGTGTTGGGGGTGATTGAGGAATGGACCAGGGTGTGGCGGAGGGAGCGGTCCCTTCGGAATGCTGAAAGGGGAGGGGAGGGGAAGGTGTGTTTGGTGGTGGGATCACGCTGGAGGTGGCGAAAATGGTGGAGGATGATCCGTTGAATGTGGAGGCTGGTGGGATGAAAGACGAGGACAAGGGAAATCCTATCATGGTTCTGGGAGGAGATGGAGTGAGAGCAGAAGTGCGGGAAATAGAACGGACACTTCGATCGCCATGTCAACCATGGTAGAGGGGAATCCTCGGTTGAGGAAAAAGGAAGGCATATCGGAAGCAGTAGTATGGAAGGTGGCATCGTCAGAATAGATGCGACAGAGACGGAGAAACTGGGAGAATGGAACAGAGTCCTTACAGGAAGCGGGGTGGGAGGAAGTGTAGTCCAGGTAGTTGTGGGAGTCAGTGGGCTTATAGTGGATGTTTGTCGATAGCCTATCTCCAGAAATGGAGACAGAGAAGTCGAGGAAGGGAAAGGAAGGGAAGAGTCAGAGATGGACTATGTGAAGGTGAGGAAAGGGTAGAATTTGGAAGCGAAGTGAATGAAATTTTCTAATTCAGGGTGAGAGCAGGAGACGGCACCGATACAGCCATCAATGTAGCGGAAAAAGAGGTGAAGTAGGGGACCTGAGTAGGACTGGGACAAAGAATGTTCCACATATCCCACGAAAAGGCAGGCATAGCAAGGACCCATGCGGGTTCCCATAGCAACACCTTTAATTTGGAGGAAGTGAGTGGAGTCAAAGGAGAAGTTGTTCAATGTGAGAACAAGTTCAGCCAGGCGGAGTAGGGTGGCGGTGGATGGGGACTGGTTGGCCCTCTGTTCAAGGAAGAAGCGGAGCGCCCTCAGGCCATCCTGGTGGGGGATGGAGGTGCAGAGGGATTGGACGTCCATAGTGAAAAGGAGACAGTTGGGGCCAGGAAACTGTTAAAGTGGTGGAGGGAGTCGGAAGAGTCGCAGATGTAGGTGGGAAGTGACTGGACATGGGGAGAAAAAAGAGTCGAGGTAGGAAGAAATTAGTTCCGTGGGGCAAGAACAGGCCCACAGGTAAATGATGGGTCTACCAGGGTAGTCCTGTTCGTAGATCTTGGGAAGGAGATAGAAGCGAGCTGTGCGGGGTTGGGGAACTATGAGCTTGGCGGCCGTGGAGGGAAGATCTCCAGAGATGAGGTCAATGACAGTTTTGGAAACGATGGCTTGATGTTCGGTAGTGGGGTCATGGTGCAGGGGGAGGTAGGAGGAGGTGTCAGAGAGTTGCCGTTCAGCCTCCGCCAAACAACAACAGCGCCTCCCTTGTCAGCAGTTTTAATGACAATGTTGGGGTTGGATCTGAGAGAACGGAGTGCTGCAAGTTCAGAGGGAGGTAGGTTGGAGTGAGAGAGGGGAGCAGCGAAATTGAGACGGCCTATGTCATGCCGGCAAGAAACTCTAACAACTATTCATAAAATGTAACTTTAAACATGCAAACAACTCTCTGTCCACTCTCCCCTTGGACGACAAGGAGAAAGCGGAGGTAGCAGAGACAGGAATTAAATTCCCCATCTCTCTCAAGGCACCTTGCTTGGCCCCCGTGCCCTGAGCTCTTCTACCTACTGCCCTCGTGTTGTCTACCAGCCACTGTGGATGGCACGTCTACCTGCGGTGTGGTGGAGGAATGTAGGTCCGATGAGCCGTGGGCCTGTGACTCACCAACTGTTATGGCCGTCTGCTCCTGGGGGCATCCCAGGATTGAGATCCTGAGCTATTAGTGCGGCCCGCAGTGTGCAGTTGGCAACATGCCTGCTGCTGTAAGACTGGAGTCAGGGTGATGCTGCCACCCATGTAGGTGGAAGCATCAATCACATGGACCCTACGAGCCAAACCAACAAACTCATCAACCGCCGTGATGGGTGAAATGATGGCAGCTGCGATGCCCTGCAAGGTCTGGTTGACAGATAGTAAGCCATCTTCTTATAACGACCTCCAGTCTGTCTTCTAAAGGCTGAACTGCAGAAACCTGAATCTCCATCGAGTTGGGGGCCCTGGCTTCTACTTCATTATCCCCTTGCAGGGGACCTGCCGGATAGCCCAAGGGAGCAGTTAATTGGTGAGTCAACTGCTGGATGGGCTCCTGGACTTGAGCCACTGCCTGTTCAATGTGTTGCAGATCTGCGCAGCAGATTCTGAGACCAGGTCAGCAAGGCTGTCCAATGTGGCCTTAATGGAGAACTTAGTCCCCTCTGGTGCTCCATCACCAGGTGCCTCCTCATTTCAGCAGACAACATATCGGGCTCCGCTGACTCACCGCTGAGTCCGCCTGCTGGCCAGTGTCACCGGAGAGGCAGCTACATCCTCCACCACCACAGTACTGCCGGAGTCAGACGCCTGAGAACTAGAGCAGCACAGAAGTACTGTGCGAGCACGGTCATGTGTGTCCATGCTGGTGCCAGGTTGAGGAGTCAGTTGACTCTGTCTCTCTTGGGGGTGACCGGAGGTTGGGGTTGAGGGTTCACTCCCAGGAAGGACCATTGGTGAGGAGCCCTGGCTTTCGGTCAATCCCTCCTCATAGGGCATGAGCTATCTTCTGAAGCCAGGACATTCTCCCTCCATCTCCCGCTGGGATTGCTCCGCCTCACTTTCCCACGCACTCTCTCCCTCCTCCACCTCCTCCTTCGAGTCGTCCCCTCTGACATTAACCAGCGGAATCGCCTTTGATCTTCTCTTCTTGGCTGTGAAGAGAAAACCAGACGATTAGAGTGTTTTTGCCGGGGAAAGGAGGGAGAGAGGGGAGTGGTGTGGGAGGCAATTCTCTGCCACTGTCCTGTATGGAAGCATTGCATAGCTAAAGGGTAGGTACTCACCAGTTGTTGGACTCTCCCAACCCTCCTCGGCCCTGCCACATCCACGATGGTGTGTCTCCCTCACAGCTCCACTGCCTTCTGCTCATGGGGGATCAACACCCTGAGATTTGGGATGCACCACCACTCTTTGCCCTTTCCTGGGCATTGTGCGCATGCCTGGCCTGCAAAAACAAAAGAAAAAGATCAAAATGTGTGGCGAGCAGTTCCAGCAAGCTGCTGCTGAGCATATATCGGGAGAAGAGTGTTCAGTTCTCTCCGACAGATTCCTGGTCCTTTTGCTTCGCCTGAGTCTTACAGATTGGGCGTGGCAGAAGGAATAAAAATGAATTTCTCACCTTCCCTGATCTTGTCAGCTCATTAAGTTCCATCCGCCACTGTTCCCCCCCGTCCTGGGGATCAACGTGGACCTCACTCAGTGCCTCCGTCACTTCCCTCCTGGCACGCCTCCTCTCTGGCGGTAAGGGTTGGACCCCAGACCAGGCAATCAGGTTTCCACGCCGTGTCTTGATCTCATCAAGGAGGGCGTGGAGGGCCCCATCCACAAAGTTATAGGCCCTCTTGTGACCATCCTTGCTTAGCTTTTCATCAGTCATCTGAAGGGAGTGAACAATTACACAATACTTTCAGACTGCTTGGCAAGTGATTACAATTACTCACTAGTCAATACAGAGATAGGTAAATCTATTTGCACATTGCTCAGATTGAAAACACTCATAACTGTTCTTAAAACTTACGCATTATTCAAGTAAAATGAATTTAAAATCAATTAAATGAATCTAGTTTTTTTTAAATCAATTTGCACACTGCTCAGATTGAAATCACTCAGCTGCTCTTAAAAAAAAATGCATTATTAAATTAATTAAAACTTAAGCATTTATTAACTTATGCATTAATAAATTAAAATTAATTTAAATCAGTCAGATCAATGCCATTCCTTAAATCAATTTGCACAATGCAGATTGAAATCACTTACTATTGCTATGCTATAATCAATCAAATAAGTTAAGCCACATGGCATTTTTTACAGAAAGAAGAGTGTCCTCTTATCTTTTAGTCTTCAGCCGCACCCTGAAGGAAAATTTTTCACAGTGGCTTTTATATGACCCCTCCACAGATACTTGAGGCCCAATATATTCAAGGCTGAGATAGACAGAATTTTGAGCAACAGGGGAGTCAAGGGTTATGGGGAGCAGGCAGGAAAGTGGAGTCGAGGCCAAAATCGGATCAGCCATGATCTCATTAAATGGCGGAGCAGGCTCGAGGGGCTGATAGGCCTGCTCCTGCTCCTGTTTCTTATGTAATACGTGTACCCAGTCACTTCTTGATCACGCTTGTTTACACTGCGCTGACTCATGGGAGGTTTTACATTCGCCGTTATGCAAATGAGTTTGGGCAGAAACTTGAACCATATATTCAAAAACAGTGCAATGTCAAGCACAATTTCCCGATTGCGCCCAAAGTGGAAACTCTAGGCCAAGCAGTTTTGATATGTGTAATTCATAAATAGCTGCAGTACTACTAGCTGCCTTCTGGTGGCAAAGTTGTGCCACTTGAAGTACTGTAACTGGTATCAGCAAACTCACCAATGCCAACTCAACGGTAGTCCTGGTCTAATATACAGGAAACTCTTTATTAACGGGCACCGATGGGACCGGCGTGGTGCCGGTTAATCAAAAAGTCCGGATAACGGAGAGTTATATCTCCCAACGTACGAGAGCCCCGTACACATTGACATGCGCCTGCATTCGGAGCTCCGTCTCCCCGGGGACCGCCAGCTGACCATCTGTCGTGTCCGCTGCCTACCCGGGCTGCACATTCCCCTCCCAATCTACACGCTCCGATACAAGGCAAACGCCTCGGGGTTTTTTTTAAAGTTAATTTTAAACGAGAGATGAAGGAAAACCCCGGTTACCTACTCAAGAATTTTGCCGGTTAAGAGAGATTTCCGGATATTTGGGTGCCGGTTAATAAAGAGTTTCCTGTACATATTGAATTAACTCATACACAATGGGCAACAAAGCCTTTGAATCCAGAAGTTGGTTCCATGCTGTACCACAGATGCTTTCTATTTATACAAAAAAACTCAATGTTAGTTGTTAAATTAAATAAAATCCTATTTCTCATCTACATGCTACCCCTCGGTGACATCATCCAAAGACACGATGTTAGGTTCCACATGTACTCGGACAAAACCCAGCTCTACCTCAACGACCCCTCTTGACCCCTCCACAGCTTCTGTGTTGTCAAACTGCTTGTCCGACATCCAATCCTGGATGAGCCATTGTCTTCAGTCCCCACCACAAACTCCGTTCCCTACCTACCGATTCCATCCCCCTCTATGGACACTGTCTCCGGCTAAACCAGACTGTTTGCAACCTCGACGACCTATTTGACTGAGCTGAGCTTCAATCCCATATCCTCTCCATCGCAATAGTACCCTGCTTCCACCTCTGTAATATCACCTGTCTCCGCCCCTGCCCCAGCCCAGCCCAACTGTTGCTGAAACCCTCAACCATGCTTCTTACCTCCAGAGTTGACTAATCCAATGTTTTCCTGGCCGGCCTCCTATCTTCCACCCTCCGGAAACTTGAGCTCATCCAAAATTTTGCCGCCCGTAACCTACCTCGCACCAAGTCCCGTCCACCATCGCCTCAATTTTAAAATTTACATCCATATTTTCAAATCCCTCCATGACCTCGCTCCTCCCCATCTCTGTAACCTCCTCCAGCCCTACAACCCTCTGGGACCACTGCGCCCCTCCAATTCTGGCCTCTTGTCCATCCCCCACCATTGGGGGCCATACCTTCAGCCGTCTAGGCCCTAAATTCTGGCATTCCCACCCCAAACCTCTTCGCCTCTCTCATCCTTGAAGGCGCTGCTTAAAACCTACTTCTTTGACCAAGTTCTGACAGAGGTCATCGACCTGAAATGTTAACTTTGTTTCTGACTCCACAGATGCTGCCTGACCTTCCAGCATTTTCTGTTTTTATTCTTTGACCAAGCGATTGGTCACCAGTCCTAATGTCTCATTCTTTGGCTTAGAATCATAGAAACTTACAGCACAGAAGGAGGCCAATCGTGCCTGTGCTGGCTCTTTGAAAGAGCAGTCGTGCCTCGTCCCACATCCCCGCTTTTTGTCCGTAACCCTGTAAGTTCCTCATCCTCAGGTACCTGTCCCACTCCCTTTTAAAATTATTTATGCAACAGCTTCCACCACCTTTTCAGGTAGTGAGTTCCAGATCCCGACAACTCGGAGTGAAAAAAATTCTCCCAATCTCCCCTCCAGATCTTTTGCCAATGATTTTGAACTATGACCTCTAGTTATTGAGCCACACGCCTGAGGGAATACTTTTTCCCTATTTACTCAAAACCTCTCAGCATCTTGAAAACCTCTATTAGGTCCTCTCTTAACCTTCTCTGTTCCAAGGAGAACAGTCCTAACTTTTCCAACCCCTCCTCATAACTGAAGTCCCTGGTAACATCCTGGTAAACCTCCTCTGCACCCCGTCCAATGGCTTTACATCCTTCCTGAAGTGTGGTGCCCAGAATTGTCCACAATACTCCAGCTGAGGCCTAACCAGTGATTTATAAATTTCAAGCATGATCCCTTTGCTTTTATATTCTATTCCTCTATTTATAAACCCAAGTAATCCATTTACTTTTTTAACCACCTTATCATCTTGCCCTGCCACCTTTAAGGATTTGTGTCACTCTTTGCCTGATTATGCTCCCTTTGGGACATTTGACTCCGTTAAAGGCTATATAAATGCACGTTGTCTGAATGTAAATGAAGCATTTAGCTGAGCCAAACAGAGTTATTGGAGGACAGTGCAATTGTGACAATACATATTTATCAGGATGAAGATTAATATCGAATCATAGAAATTTACAGCACAGAAGGAGGCTATTCGACCCATCGTGTCTGTGCCGGCTGAAAAAAAGCGATCCGGCCTAATCCTACTTTCCAGCACTTGGTCCATAGCCCTGTATGTTACGGCACTTCAAGTGCGTATCCAAGTACTTTTTAAATGTAATGAGCGTTTCTGTCTCTACCACCCTTTCAGGCAGTGAGTTCCAGACCCCCACCACATTCTGGGTGAAAAAAGTTCTCCTCAACTCCCTTCTAATCCTTCTACCCATTACTTTTATAACACGTACAGAAATTTTCCAGGACAGCCTGCTCAAAAAAAACCTATCTAATCCAAGAGGAAATGGATAACCACACTAATTCTGTAACTAATCGTGCTGAAGAGCAGCAGATGCGGAACAAATTTCAAAGCCTGTGGGAACAGGCTGTCCAGGAGGAGGAGGCGGGGTCTACGTCTAGACTTGACTATTCCAACGCACTCCTGGCTGGCCTCCCACGTTCTGCCTTACGTAAACTTGAGGTCATCCAAAACTCGGCCGCCAGTGTGCTAACTCGCACCAAGTCCCGTTCACCCATCACCCCTATGCTCGGTGACCTACATTGGCTCCCGGTTAAGCAAATTTCAAAATTCTCATCCTTGTTTTCAAATCCCTCCATGGCCTCACATCCCTGCCTCCTTCCCCCCCCCAAACCCCCCATCCAGCTCCACAACCGCCCGAAATATCTGCACTCCTCTAATTCTGCCCTCTTGAACATCCCTGATTATAATCGCTTAACCATTGGTGGCCGTGCCTTCTGTTGGCTAGGCCCTAAGCTCTGGAATTCCCTCCCTAAACCTCTCCGTCTGGCTACCTCTCTTTCATAAGAACATAAGAACATAAGAAATAGGAGCAGGAGTAGGCCAATCGGCCCTTCGAGCCTGCTCCGCCATTCAATAAGATCATGGCTGATCTGATCCTCACCTCAAATCTAAAGAACACAAGAAGTAGGAGCAGGACGCGGCCACTCAGCCCCTGGGCCCACTACGCCACCCACAGGGCCTCGACCGATCCGAACTCAGCCTCATGTCCAATTTCCTGCCCGCTCCCCGTAACCCCTAATTCCCTTTACTTCTAGGAAACTGTCTATTTCTGTTTTAAATTTATTTAATGATGTAGCTTCCACAGCTTCCTGGGGCAGCAAATTCCACAGACCTACTACCCTCTGAGTGAAGAAGTTTCTCCTCATCTCAGTTTTGAAAGAGCAGCCCCTTATTCTAAGATTATGCCCCCTAGTTCTAGTTTCACCCATCCTTGGGAACATCCTTACCGCATCCACCCGATCAAGCCCCTTCACAATCTTATATGTTTCAATAAGATCGCCCCTCATTCTTCTGAACTCCAATGAGGAGAGTCCCAATCTACTCAACCTCTCCTCGTATGTCCACCCCCTCATCCCGGGGATTAACCGAGTGAACCTTCTTTGTACTGCCTCGAGAGCAAGTATGTCTTTTCTTAAGTATGGACACCAAAACTGTATGCAGTACTCCAGGTGCGGTCTCACCAATACCTTATATAACTGCAGCAATACCTCCCTGTTTTTATAATCTATCCCCCTAGCAATAAAAGCCAACATTCCGTTGGCCTTCTTGATCACCTGCTGCACCTGCATACTAACTTTTTGATTTTCTTGCACTATGACCCCCAGATCCCTTTGTACTGCAGTACTTTCCAGTTTCTCGCCATTAAGATAATAACTTGCTCTCTGATTTTTCCTGCCAAAGTGCATAACCTCACATTTTCCAATATTGTATTGCATCTGCCAAATCTCTGCCCACTCACCCAGCTTGTCTATATCCCCTTGTAGGTTTTTTATGTCCTCCTCACTTTCTACTTTCCCTCCCATCTTTGTATCATCTGCAAACTTTGATATGTTACACTCGGTCCCCTCCTCCAAATCGTTAATATAGATTGTAAAGAGTTGGGGACCGAGCACCGACCCCTGCGGAACACCACTGGCTACTGGTTGCCAGTCCGAGAATGAACCATTTATCCCAACTCTCTGCTTCCTGTTAGATAACCAATCCTCCACCCATGCCAGAATATTCCCCCCAATCCAGTGATTTTTTATCTTGAGCAATAATCTTTTATGTGGCACCTTGTCGAATGCCTTCTGGAAGTCTAAATACACTACGTCCATTGGTTCCCCTTTATCCACCCTGTACGTTATGTCCTCAAAGAACTCAAGCAAATTTGTCAGACATGATTTCCCCTTCATAAAGCCATGCTGACTTTGTCCTATCAAATTATGTTTATCTAAATGTTCCGTTACTGTCTCCTTAATAATAGACTCCAAAATTTTACCCACCACAGATGTTAGACTAACTGGTCTATAATTTCCAGCTTTCTGCCTACTACCCTTTTTAAATAAGGGTGTTACATTAGCAGTTTTCCAATCTGCCGGGACCTTTGCTGATTCCAGGGAATTTTGGAAAATTATTACCAAAGCATTCACAATCCCTATTGCCACTTCCCTCAAGACCCTAGGATGTAAGCCATCAGGTCCAGGGGATTTATCCGCCTTGAGTCCCATTATTTTACTGAGTACCAATTCCTTAGTGATTTTAATCGTATTTAGCTCCTCCCCCCCTAGAGCCCCCTGTTTGTCCAGTGTTGGGATATTCTTAGTGTCCTCTACCGTAAAGACTGAAACAAAATATTTGTTCAGCATTTTTGCCATCTCCATGTTTCCCACCATTAATTTCCCGGTCTCATCCTCTAAGGGACCTACGTTTGCCTTAGCCACCCTTTTTCTTTTTATATAACTATAGAAACTCTTGCTATCTGTTTTTATATTTTTTGCTAATTTATTTTCATAATCTATCTTCCCTTTCTTAATCAATCCTTTAGTTACTTTTTGCTGTCTTTTGAAGACTTCCCAATCTTCTATCCTCCCACTAAGTTTGGCTACCTTATATGTCCTTGTTTTTAGTTGGATACTATCCTTAATTTCTTTACTTAGCCACGGATGGCTGTCATTTCTTTTACACCCTTTTTTCCTCAGTGGAATATATATTTTTTGAAAGTTGTAAAATAACTCCTTAAATGAACACCACTGCTCATGTACCGTCTTACCCTTTAATCTATTTTCCCAGTCCACTTTAATCAATTCCGCTCTCATACCATCATAGTCTCCTTTATTCAAGCTCAGTACGCTTGTCTGAGAACCAACCTTCTCACCCTCTAATTGGATATGGAATTCAACCATGTTATGGTCACTCATTCCAAGGGGATCCTTAACTAGGACATTATTAATTAATCCTGACTCATTACAGAGGACCAGGTCCAAGGTTGCTTGCTCCCTTGTAGGATCAGTTACATACTGCTCAAGAAAGCCATCCCTAATACACTCAATAAACTCTTCCTCAAGGCTGCCCTGCCCAATTTGATTTGTCCAGTTAATATGATAGTTAAAATCCCCCATAATTATAGCTGTTCCCTTATTACATGCCCCAACTATTTCCTGATTAATACTTCTTCCAGCAGAGTTGCAACTATTAGGAGGCCTATATACTACTCCCACTAGTGTTTTTTTCCCCTTATTATTCCTTATCTCCACCCAAACGGTTTCATTATCCTGATCCTTTGACCCAATATCATTTCTCTGTAATACAGTGATTCCTTCCTTTATTAACATAGCTACCCCACCTCCTCTTCCTTCCTGTCTGTCCTTCCTGATTGTTAAATACCCTGGCATATTTAATTCCCAGTCGTTGTCACCCTGCAGCCATGTTTCTGTAATGGCCACAAGATCATACCCATACATCGTTATTTGTACCGTCAATTCGTCTATTTTGTTACGAATGCTGCGTGCATTCAGATAAAGAACTTTTAAATATGTTTTGTGACAATTTATTCCTGCTTTTACCCCCTTTACTACTTTACCTTTATATATTCTGTCCCTTCCTGACACGCTCTGGTTTTTAATTACCCCACTGCTACTTTGGTCTATTGCCTTCTCCGCTGACATTTTTATTTTTTGCTCTCTTGAAACCTCCCCCCCACTAATTAGTTTAAAGCCCTCTCTACAGCCCTAGTTATTCGATTCGCCAGGACTCTAGTCCCAGCACTGGCCAAGTGAAGTCCGTCCCAACGGAACAGCTCTCTCCTGTCCAGTACTGGTGCCAGTGTCCCAGGTAGCAAAACCCATTTCTCCTACACCAGTCTTTGAGCCACGCATTTAACCCTCTGATTTTATTTACCCTAGCCAAATTTGCTCGTGGCTCAGGTAGTAATCCAGAGATTACTACCCTAGAGGTTCTGTTTTTTAATTTGGCCCCTAGCTGCTCATACTCCCTCAGCAGAACCTCATTCCTTGTCCTATCTATGTCATTGGTACCAACATGGACCACGACAACTGGATCTTCCCCCTCCCACTCCAAGTTTCTCTCCAGCCCAGAGGAGATGTCCTTAACCCTGGCAGGCAACATAGCCTTCGGGACTCTCGCTCTCGGCTGCAAAGAACCCTATCTATCCCCTTAATGATACTATCCCCCACCACTACAACATTTCTTTTACTCCCCCCACTTGAATGGCTCCCCGTACCACAGTGCTGTGGCCAGGTTGCTCATCCTCCCTGCAGTCCCTGCTCCCGTCCTCACAGGGAGTAAGAGCCTCGAACCTGTTGGACAAGAGCAAGGGCTGCGGCTCCTCCAACACTACCTCCTGGATCCCCGTACCTGCCTCACTCGTAGTCACACCCTCCTGTCCCTGATCATGGGCTACATCTGAATTAGTTACTCTAATTGGTGTGACTACCTCCTGGAACACAGAGTCCAGGTAACTCTCCCCCTCCCTGATGTGTCGCAGTGTTTGAAGCTCGGACTCCAGCTCATCAACACGGAGCCGGAGTTCCTCGAGCAGCCAACACTTACTGCAAATGTGATCACCGTGAACATCAATGGTGTCCTCCAGCTCCCACATATTGCAGCAGTAACACATCACCTGCTCTCCCATTCTATGTAATTAATTAAATTTATTATTATTTACCCTTTAATTAATTTAAATTAAAACAATACACTTCTGTGACAGTTTGATCTGAGTCTCTTCACTCTCCGTCCTGTGGCAGTTTGATCTGAGTCTCCTCACTCCGTCCTGACAGTTTGTTCTGAGTCTCTTCACTCTCCGTCCTGTGGCAGTTTGATCTGAGTCTCCTCACTCCGTCCTGACAGTTTGTTCTGAGTCTCTTCACTCTCCGTCCTGTGGCAGTTTGTTCTGAGTCTCCTCACTCTCTTTCCTCCATTAAGACGCTCCTTAAAACCTACCTCTTTGACCAAGCTATATCTATGTGGCTGGGTGTCAATGTTTTTGTCTTATGATGCTCCTGTGAAGCGTCTTGGGACGTTTTACTAACGTTAAAGGCGCTATATAAATACAAGTTGTTGCTGTTGTTGTTGTTGTCTCACGCGGCCGCGCCTTGGCGTCATCACGTCGCCCGAGAGCGCAGCGTCCCGCGTTTAAACCGCTGAGCGCGCACACCATCCCTTGCACACCGACAGCGAGCACGTGGTAACTTACGGACGAAGAGACAATAGCGGCCGCTTGCGCCTTTGCATTGGGTAGCGAGGGCGGGCGGCGGCGGCGGAGGAGGAGGGGCCCCCCAAATGCCAATCCGTTAGAGAGCGTTATAATGAACTGAGTGACACCGGGCAACAGCCAAAGACGATGACATTGGGGCGCGCGCACACTCCCAGCAGGCGCTACCTGCGCATGGGTAGAAGCAGCCGGGCATTGCGTGCACTCTCCGAGGACAGCGGCGTGACCCCTCCCCCCCCCGATTGTCCCGCATGCGCGTTACGTCACGTCACGTCACGTCGGGGTGAAAGTTGTGGCGCGGGGTCCGTGGGTCGGTTGGAGAGAGAGTGTGCGCGCGCGCGCGGGATCGAGTGAGGCCGATTGTTCGTTTTCAAAAAATTAAATAAAACAATTTAAATTATAACCGTGAGCAGCAGCAGCGGCCGCAGCCTCCGTTCCGTATGGTGAGAATGGCGGATAAAGAGGGTGAGTGGCGTGGGGCTCCGGGAGGGGCGCACCGCACCGCAGCGGGGCTCCCTTGTGAGTGATGTCCCCCCTAGTGATCCGTGTGCGAGCCGAGTGATCAATTGGCACACAACAACATCATGTGGGGCGGCGAGGGGCAGCCTTGTGGCGCTAAAACCGGGGCATGGCGGGCTACCCCGGGCACCGCAGCAGTAGCAGCAGCGACTGCCGGGCAACTACCGCGCTGCGCTTGCACCCCGGTCACTGGAAGTGCCCGCTTGTTTGTGGTTTTTGGGGGTTGGGGGTGGGGGGTGGGTGAATACAGTGACTTTGCAAGAGCCGAGGACTCGGTTTGGGGGGGTGGGGGGTGATCAGTGCACCGCACTTAGGTCGCTTAGTAATGTGCCTGCTGTGGAACTTGTGTTGCAACTTGTGGAGGAGTCCAAAACTAGGGGTCAGAACTATAAGATAGAATCCAATGAGGAATTCAGGAGAAACTTCTTTACCCAAAGAGTGGTGAGAATGTGGAACTCGCTGCCACAGCGAGTGGTTGAGGCGAATAGCATAGATGCATTTAAGGGGAAGCTAGATAAGCACATGAGGGAGAAAGGAATTGAAGGTTATGCTGATAGGGTGAGATAACTTGTAACCGAGCACTAAATAACACATGCAAAACATCTCATTTTTAAAAAACATAAATTATAAGTGCTCTACATTAACTTGTAGGTACGAATCCTACTACATTCCTCATTCACAGTAAAGTTTAATCATCTTTTAGAAGATGCTTTATTTTGTGAGGCAGTTCACTGAGCAGATGCTGCAGTGTGTGGTACTCTGGTGGTCCTATTTGTGCTGATCTGTAGCAGTGGGAGCTACTTAGATTTCTGTTTGGTGGGTGGAATTTTGCTTTTGTGTTAAATGCCACTGTAAGTCTAATTTTTGGGCAAAATGCTATTGGAATCTTCCTTTCAGCTGGGTGTCAATTTAAAGAAAGAACACATTTATATAATGCTTTTCATGACCTCAGGATGTCTCAAAGTGCTTTCCAGCCAAATAAATTATTTTGAAATGTTGTCACTGTTGTAATGAAGGAAACATGGCAACCAATTAATGCATAGCAAGCTCCCACAAACAGCAATAAAATAAACAATGAGATCATCTGTTTCAGGTGTTGATTGAGGGATGAATGTTGACTGGGACACTGGGAGAACTCCCTTACTCTTCAAATAGTGCCATAGGATCTTTTACATCCACCCGAGAGAGCAGACGCACTTTGGTTTAATGTCTCATCCGAAAGATGGCACCTCTGACAGTGCAGCACTCGCTCAGTACTGCTTTGGAGTGTCAGCCTGAATTGTGCGCACGAGTCTCTGGAGTGGAGCTTGAACCCACAAGTTTCTGACTCGGATGCGAATGTGCTACCCATTGAGCTAAAGTTGACCATTTATGTGCTCCTTGCAAAAATCCACATTTATATTGAAAAGCAGGGTTCTTTTAAAACAAAGTTCTGTGGTCTCTTATTATTGAAGTTGATTGCTTGAAATGTGTTCGGCGGTGTGAATTTAAAAATCTGAAACTATCATTGTTTGCTTCTGGCTTGACAATTCCAAACTAGCTTGTATCATTTTTTTTTGTCAGTACAAGGCATTGTAGTTACATATAATAACCACCCTGATTGGACTCTGACAAATATTTCTATGGTGCTGTTCACCTGCAGAGTGAAATTTGTGCGGTAGTATGCTCTGAGCCAGAGTGAGAAAAAAGAAAGGAGTTGAGGGGTGAAGCCGAAAGCATGGTTGAAAAGGATTGTCTTGAGACCTTTTGAAAGGAAGATTGAGGGATTGGGTAGGTGGTTCCAGAGAGCAGGGTGTGATGGCTGAAAGAGCATATGCCACTGCTGGATTGAGCTGCAGGGATGCAAAGAGTAGGTTGGTATAGGAAACCGTGTATGTGGGGTATGGTAGCATAGTGGTTATGTTACTGGACTAGTAATCTAGAGGCCTGGACTAATAATCCAGAGACATGAGTTCAAATCCCACCATGGCAGCTGGGAAATTTAAATTCAGCTAATTAAATAAATCTGGAATTAAAAAGCTAG
The DNA here is from genome assembly GCA_030390025.1 of Squalus acanthias. NCBI lineage: Eukaryota > Metazoa > Chordata > Chondrichthyes > Squaliformes > Squalidae > Squalus > Squalus acanthias. The sequence continues at coordinate 105,970,449 of CM059429.1, read as the reverse complement.
TATCAGTAATGGTGACCATGAAACTACCGAATTGTTGGAAAAACCTAACTGGTTCACCAATGTCCTTTTAGGGAAGGAAATCTGCTGTCCTTGCCCGGTCTGGCCTACATGTGACTCCAGACCCACAGCAACGTGGTTGACTCTTAATTGCCCTCTGAAATGGCCTCGCAAGCCACTCAGTTGTACCAAACTGCTACAACAAAGTCAGCACTGTGGGAGTCTCTTCACGCGGACTACAGCGGTTCAATGCGACGGCTCACCACCACCTTCTGAAGGGCTATTAGGGATGGGCGATAAATGCCGGCCTTGCCAGCGACGCCCACATCCCATGAACAAATAAAAAGAAACATGGAGGAGATCGAAGAGGTGGAGCAAGGCCACTGAGAATTTGAAAATAGGGATAAGGGTCTTAAAATCAATTTGCAGAGGATTGGTGAGCCAGTGGAGCTGAGCAAAGGCAGGGTAGTGGAAGTGTGAGACTTTGTATGAGTGTTTTGAATGAGTTATGATTTGTGGAGACGGAGCCTGATTAGGAGAGCATTTAATATATTGAATCTCAATGTAATAAAGGTGTGGATAGGGTTTTGGGGTGGTGAATGAGAGGGGCGAGCAGAGTTGAGTGATATCAATTACCCACTAAAGGCGTTATATATAAACGCAAGTAGTTACAATAGTGGAAGAAAGTGTTCTTGGTAACATCTGTCTTCCATTTTGTTTTGTGAAAGAGGTGATTTGATGATTGGAATAAACACCACTGAAATAAAGTGTCCCCTTGAAAAGGGGTGAGTAAAGACAGTTTGAAGGGGAAGTAGAGAAAATATTTTGCATTGACAGAGAACCACACAAAAAATTGTAGATGGAAACTGTTGGTGCATAGAATGCTGCATTATGTAATTAACAAAAAAGTACGAGAAAGTTGCTTTTTGGACAAGATAAATTCTAGGTGAGTTGCCTCTGGTCTATTAAATTTACTGGTCTTGATATAACAGGTTAACCTTTTAAAACTTATTCTGGCCATGTGGTGTATCTTTTTAACATGGTATAGGGATGTGATATATTCTTAATTCGTCAATTATGTTTTGTGAAAACTATGGCTGTAGAGTGGAATTGATATGTAAACTGTTCTTTCAGTTTATGACGACGCAGTGGAGGAGCGTGTGATCAATGAAGAATATAAAATATGGAAAAAGAATACTCCGTTTCTGTATGACTTGGTTATGACACATGCGTTAGAATGGCCAAGTCTTACTGTACAGTGGCTTCCTGATGTTACCAGGTGAATATATTTTTACTAAAGATTTTGTTTACATTTTTTTAAAGTTCTGTGTGTTTGATATCCGTACTGTTTTTTGTAAAATATTAAAATGAAAAATAGACTTTCTTGGTTTAGGAATAAAAATTTGCACAGCTTTGTTAAATAAAATATTTACATTATAGTGCCACTGTTTTCCAACTGTGCTGTCTGTGTGTGACCAGGGAACAGGATGCACAAATCACAATTTAAACTGAATTAATCTGCATCCTTCTAACAGGCAGTCAGGACACGTGCAAGACCAGTACAGTTGACATAGACTTTGACTTTTGTTCAACTTAATTTGGAAAAGTATATCCGCCGATGTCTGGCTGAGCTCTGTAGGGAGGGGGAGAAGAGAGACAATGAATATCCCCATCCAAGCCTTGTATAACATGCTGCACCACTGGGCCATTGTCAGGAGTGCATTTTATTTATCAGTGACGTTCAAGGATGTGTGGGAACAAAGCAGTGCCGTATAATTAAAATGTAACCATGCATGCTTGTTTTATCTTCAGGTTTTTTGTGTGGTGTGTATATTATGTACTAGTCTGCATGTCTTGCTGTTTTCCTAAATAACCCACGCAGAAATATTAACAGCTTTTTAAGCTGGCAATGTTCCAAATCTTACTAAATTGTGGTGGCACCCTTGAAGTACGTAGCCTCATTAATGCATAATAAGAAAAGTACACTGCCTTGCAGCAAAGCCCTATTGCAGTTACCTACTTATTTCCCTTGGCAAATGGGAAAAAAAGGATATTCCAGGTCTTATTTCACTTTTATTTTCTATTCGGTAACATTACTTCCAGTATCTGTAAAGTAGATTAGTGATTCTCATAATGCAGCTCAGGAACCAATAATGTTGTTAAATTCTCCTAAGAATACTATAAATTTGAATGTTCCTTTTGGTTGATGGAGAATATCAGCATTCTAATGAAGTAACAGCAGATGAAGATTAGGGATCCCGAGTTGTCATAACAAATAAATAACTTTTAAAAGAATTCAATAGGGAATCTGTGCTTTACAAATTTTAGGAGTTTTCGAATAAAGGAAGAATATTATTTCTGAGGAATTTTCTAGTTTTAATGCTGGGTGATTAGCAGATTAATTCTTTAATTAAAAAAAAAAATTCTGTTCTGTACAGGCCTGAAGGAAAAGACTATAGCGTTCACCGTTTGGTGCTAGGGACACATACATCGGATGAACAGAACCATTTGGTTATTGCAAGTGTCCAGATCCCCAATGATGATGCTCAATTTGATGCTTCTCACTATGATAGTGAGAAGGGAGGTATGTGGTGTGATGTTATGGTGTCTGTTGCATGCTAGATTTTAGCTACATAACAGTTTTATTCTGTACTGCTTGTGTTTCTAGAGAAAAAACCACCATAAAAGTGTTGATCAGCCTTGTTTTTGATTAATCCTAGATTAGTTAGCACCAAGTCTTTTACATCTGTAACTATGTCCTTTTAGAATTCAGTATCCCAACAATAGTTCTTTTGACTATTTTTAAGTGTAATTCTCAGCACTTTATTTTATTCAAACAGCCCTTGCGTCTTCTGTATCCCTCCCTTCGCCCCACCATTGGTGCCAATGCCTTCAATTCCCGAGGCCCCATGCTCTGGAATTCTCTCTCTCAACCTGCAAAGTAACTCGTCTCATTTGCTAGTTTATACTAAAGTAGTTCAACACTTCAAATTTTCTCCCTGTATCTGAATGTTGTACTCATCAAGGTAAAGGATGTCAGTGCTGCAGAGTAGAACACTTTCACCACTCAGTTTCCACATCAAACACTCCCAGATCTAGATGCAGACTCAACCTCTTTGCACTCTGCATCAATAATGGGGGGAACAAGGAGGGGGGAGGCTTACTTTGTGTACAATACATAGCAAAATTATAAACATGTTAATAAGGAGTGTGTTTACAATTTCACTGCACATAAAGCACAGAGGAAATCTTCCACACCTACTGAGCAAGATTGCCAATTAGCAGTAGCACTGGTTTGAGACTCCCCAAATTTATTTCACATACAGACTTTACAGCAGTGCACTGAAATCCTCAATCTCTTCTGTGGATTTGATCTCTGGTCCAAAAGGCCAGTGCCTAATCTACTGTGCCCCTAGTAAAGACATGAACTACAAATGGCACCAATGCTCACTATCTTTTGTGCCTTGTATTTTCTTTCTCTTCATACACTTTTTAGGCAGGGCCATGTCAGCAGGTCTTGAATAATGGTTAAAGAGAATGCTTCCTAGCCCTGTTTTCTCTTTCTTCCCCGGGAGTTAAAAAAAACGATAACTCAACTGAGAAGTAGGGAAACTGGATTGAGAATGTTTTAATACTTCTGGTTCTGAATAACTCCTAGTGATGATTTTTTTAAAAAGCTAGCTCCTCTGGGATAGTTTTGTCATTTAAGATAAACTGTCCTAATGTATCATGATTTTCTTTTCCAGAATTTGGTGGATTTGGTTCTGTAAGTGGAAAAATAGAAATTGAAATTAAAATCAATCATGAAGGTGAAGTGAACCGGGCGCGTTATATGCCACAGAATCCATGCATTATTGCCACCAAAACCCCCACCTCTGATGTGCTTGTCTTTGACTACACCAAGCATCCATCTAAGCCAGGTAAAGAAACGTTGTTCAGTAAGATTATGGAGCCACTAATGTTCCGTGCATAAACTACGGTGAAACCTGTACAAACCGACACCCCCAAAAAACAGACACTTATTGACGGTCCTAATTAACTTGCATTGTAATAGACACATGCTGCAACTTGAAACCACGGGCAGATAGCCTTCAATGCACCAAGTCTGTTTACAACTTAAAGCACACGACACACAGGTAAGTGCGATGCGACAGAAGGTGAAAGAAACAGCTTTTGTGGAATGGAGATCTCTTTACCCAGCATCCATAGCGGCAGAGAAACTGCTCTATCTCTGGGATTGAATGCTTGCACAGCTCTATCCCAGGGATAGAGTGGTTTCTTTGCTGCTATGGATGCTGGATAAAGAACTCCTCATTCCACAGAAGCCAGGAGCTGCACAGTGCAACATCACATCTCACTCCACAGTTTCCTGCAATCGGGGGTTCCTATCTCGAGCGCTGCCTCCAGCAGCCCGGGAGATGAGTGATTTTAAATTTCCTGCAGCAGTGCGCCCACGTGGAAAAACAGACACTTATCTGAGATACTGTAAATAATGACTAACTGTTAGCTTGGCGTCGGGCATCAGAATGAGGCTAAACTGCATTAATTTTAAACAGAATAATTTCTCGCCTTTTCCACAAAGCTTGTCACTGGGGAATGGGGGCCCGGGGAGGGAGACGGAGACTGGGGAATGGGGGCTCGGGGGAGAGAGATGGGGAACGGGGGCTCGGGGGAGAGAGATGGGGAACGGGGGCTCGGGGGAGAGAGATGGGGAACGGGGGCTCGGGGGAGAGAGATGGGGAACGGGGGCCCGGGGGGAGAGAGATGGGGAACGGGGGCCCGGGGGGAGAGAGATGGGGAACGGGGGCCCGGGGGGAGAGAGATGGGGAACGGGGGCCCGGGGGGGAGAGAGATGGGGAACGGGGGCCCGGGGGGGAGAGAGATGGGGAACGGGGGCCCGGGGGGGAGAGAGATGGGGAACGGGGGCCCGGGGGGGAGAGAGATGGGGAACGGGGGCCCGGGGGGGAGAGAGATGGGGAACGGGGGCCCGGGGGGGAGAGAGATGGGGAACGGGGGCCCGGGGGGGAGAGAGATGGGGAACGGGGGCCCGGGGGGGAGAGAGATGGGGAACGGGGGCCCGGGGGGGAGAGAGATGGGGAACGGGGGCCCGGGGGGGAGAGAGATGGGGAACGGGGGCCCGGGGGGAGAGAGATGGGGAACGGGG